>VDFB02020642.1:0-119464 GCA_007258455.2 Sequoia sempervirens | reverse complement strand
GTTTAGGGTTATGGGTAGTGATGGAACTTCAAAGTTTTGTTCTCTGTGTTCTATTTTATCTTGCCTTGTGTCTCTGGTCATCTATGGTGTTTGGGAAAAGCCTAAGGTTGGGGGTTTACCTTTGTCTTCATGTAAAACCCTAGTGTTCATCTTACACCTTGGATGGGATCTATTTGGCCATTAGTTTTTGGGAAGGCTTTAAAATGACTTAAGCCCCATCGCTTTGTATGTCTAGGCTGGGCCCCTTTTATTTTATTGTTTTATTTCCTTCGCCTGACTTTATTTTTCCTAAGTATTTTGTTGTCCTTTTGTGTTCCTTGTTAAAACAACTTATGTCATTGTTTGTGCGTCGACCTAGTGATGTCCCCTTATTCCTTTAGGGGAGAGGGCCTAGTAGTCGTGTAGACTAACTTTCTTAGCATGTAGTAATTGACTAGAATATCGTAGAATCTTCGTTTTGTTTTTTAAATGTAGACTGGTCTCTTATTTATCTATAACTAAGGTTTGGAGGTGTGACTCATCATGCAACTCGCCACATCGGCATATCTTTTGAGAAGTGTCTAAAATTTGACTTTTTAAAGGTTCGACCAAAACTTAATCATGGAACCCCCAATAGTTGAACCAAAAAACTATCATTTGTTGCTTGTAGAATATGATATTTTTCTTTAAATTAAAATTAATATACACCTAAGTGGACCAAATACTTATTGATAACCATAAATATTTGATATCTCTACCTTTTATATTCAACACATATGAACTAATAGTTGAACACAAAAAGTCTATTTGTTGTTATAAAAACAACACAATGATTTAAAATACAACTTATATTGAACAAAAATGGACCAATAGTTGAATGCTAAAACTTTTTGAAAATCCTTCACATTTGATGGGAAAATACATGCTATTTATTGTGCTCACCTTTTATATTTGTGATAGGACAAACTATTAATATAAAATTATCCAATGCTTGTACTAATGGAACTTCAAATTTTGTTCCTAATATTTTACTCATGCCCTACCTTATGTCACTGGTCTTTCATGGTGCTGGAAAATTTCTTAGGGCTGGGGTTTTAGCTTTGTCTCCATCTTAAACCCTTGTGTTTACCTAATGCCTTGGTCAGGATCTATTTTTCCATTACCTTTTTTGAAGGGTTTTAAAAACATCTTATGCCCCATCATTCCATCTAGGCCTAGTCCCTTTGGTCTTAATATTTTATTTCCTCCGCAGGTTTTGTTTTCCTAAGTCCTGGTTGGCCCTGTGCTGAATAGTTTAAGAAAAACTTATGTCATTGTTTTCCATCCACCTAGTAATGTCCCCTTGCCCTTTAATGAATGTTTTATTTTTCAGAAGGATGAAATTCATTCTGCCATCGATCAAAATGCCTTCAAGATCAATGGTTGCCTGCCATCCTGTGATCGAGAATTGTAGGATGGTGATATTGCACGCAGGCGACATGTGTCCCATTTGGGGATTGAATTTCTATGACTGTTCATCAAATGTCCTTTGATATGAGTTGTTCCCCACCATCCCGTGATGGTGCTTTGGTTGATTGTGAAACCACGAGCGGGTGCCACGTGGACTGTACAAGGTGGGGCCCGAGGAAATTTTTGTGCGATATATTTTAAATGTTTCATTGCTTCCAAAGAAAAACATTTAAAATGAAATATTTGACCTTCAATCAAAATTCCTTCAAGATCAACAATTGCCCACCATCCCATGATCAGGAATTGTAGGATGGCGATACCGCAAGCGGGTGACACGTGTCCCATCTGGGGGATCAAATTTGCGCAACTATTCATCAACTGTCCTTTCATCTGAGTCATTCCCCGCCATCCTATGATGGTGCTTTAGTTGATCGCGAAATCACAGGTGGGTGCCACATGGACTGTACAAGGTGGGGCTTGAGGAAATTTTTGTGCGATATATTTTAAATGTTTCATTGCTTCCAAAGAAAATCATTTAAAATGAGAAAAAGTGGGGAAATTCATTAAAAATGAGCAAAAGCGAAGAAATTAGGGCAACTAGTCAAGTCAGGAGCAGGCTACACAACATACAAAATGGTATGCCCATCCATGGCCTACCAGCAGCTTGCCTTCCGTACAAAAAATAACCTAATTCGTAACCCTCACACTTTTTATTTTCAAGCCCACATACAGCGGTTAAACTATTATATATGTTTTGTTTAATATATTTAAAAAATTATTTATAATTTATTTATAAAATATTTATAATATAAAATATTTTTTTAATATATTAAACAAATATATATAAACTCTTTAATATTTTTTCTTAGTGATTTTAATGGTATATTAAAAAAAAATCATATTTTGATAGTTGAATACATTCAAAATATTTCTAATATATTTCTAATTTAAAAAATATATTGTTTAATTTTTTAAATATATATATTTTTTCAAAAAATATTTTTTATTTAAAAAATATTTTTATTTAAAATATTTTTATTTTTAAAAATATATTATACATACAAAATTACATAATCAATAATAGATAATAGATTTTGGTGAATATATCTAGGTATGTTAATATGCTTGAAAAACTAATTTTAATTAAAAAACTTACTAACATCATTAAAAAGTAAGTTTTTAATTATAAAAATTTAACATTAGAATTATTTGACATTTGAAATAGAAAATTTAAATATTATATTATAATACTTTATAATTTACTTATATAGTATTTCGGATAATAGAAACAATTTTGATTGATTTAATATTTTCTATGTTCATTATTGAATTTAAATCTTATAAATATAATTATATATCTTTAATCAATATTAAACATCTTAGATTTTTGTATAACTTAAATATTAAAAAATTTAATGTATAAGTTTATAAAATATAATATATATTTTTTAAAATAAAGATTTAAAGATTATTATATATGTATATTTAAAGATCCATAGAATTATCTTTTTAACTATGAAATTAATATGATTAATTTCATTTATAATTTTATGTTATCTTATCTTTTTAAAAAAAAATTGGTATCCTACCCCAATCTAAATCCCAACCTATTATTAACCCCAATCTTAAGCCTAACAATAACCCTAAGTGAACACTTATCCTAATTGAACTTTAACCTTGATTTAGCCCAAACCCTAACCTTAACCCTAACCCTAATTAAACTCTAGTCGACACTGCAAAAAGAAGGTAAACACTAATGAAAATGGTCAGTGGTATTGTGGAAGATGTGATAAAACTTTCCCTAAATGTGATTATAAATATATACTTCAATGCAAAGTGCAAGACCATACTTCTTTCACTTGGATTACAACTTTTGAAGAAGTGGCAGAAGAAATTATGGGTGTAACAACAAAAGAATTGAACATTTTGAAGCATGAAAAATAAGATGATGTTAAGTTTTCACACATTATACAAAAGGTCCTTTTCAACAGATACATATTTAAACTTCAAGTGAAAAAAGAGACTTATAATGATGAACAAAGGATTAAATGCACAGTCATAAAAACAACAAAGTTTGATTATTCATCTGAGAGAAAATTTTTATTAGACTCAATTGCAAAGCTATAGGTTTCATAACATTCAAATTCTTGAATGTATATAATGTTAACAATGTATTCAAACATTTGAAAAAAAAAATAGTGGATATATCTAAGCTAGTTAATGCCATTTTGTCATGATATACTTCTTTGATGTTGTCAATACTAAATCTAATGATTGATGAACATTTCTACTTTTAAATTTATTGTTCTTGGTTGATTGTTGTTATAGACAAGTTGGTATGATTTAAAATTTGAATGTGTACCCTTATATATGTGAATTGAGATAAACAATGACACAAACAATAATGAAATCAAATTGATTGCTTTCCAAATTCATATTCATGAAAATGTAAGCATTTTTTCAAGTCAATAGGCATCTTGATAAAGATAACTCTCGCGTGTTTTACATATATTATTAATTAATATAGGTATGCTAGTTAATTAAATTATTAACTATATTTTATTTGTATTATATATTGAATTGTTAAAAGATGTAAAAATATTAATACTAAATATATAGGAAAATGGTTAAATTACATAATTTTCAAAAAATAAAATATAGTTTGTAATTTAAAATACAAATTATATAATTCTTATAGTATTTATATTATTTATTGAATATTTTATGGAATTTAAACTAAAATTAAGCCTCCCCTGTCCTCTCCTCTCTCTCCCTCTCTCATATCTCCCTCTTCCCCATCTTCTGTCTCTCCTCCTCTGCATATCTCTCTCCTTTCTCCCTCCCTCTCTCTATCTCTCCCCATCTCTCCCTGATCTCTTGCTCCCTCCCTATACCCCTATCTATCTTCATATCTCAGCCTATTTGTCCCTTTATCTTCCCATATATCTCTATATCTATGTCTTTCTCTTCCCATTTATCTATCTCTCCCTCTCTCTTCTCTCTCTCTCTATCTCCCCCTATTTCTATTGATCCCTCTCCATCTCTATTTGTCTTTCTCTACTTATCTCTCTCTCTCTCTCTCCCCTCTCTATATCTCCTTATATCTCTATCTTGCCATCTCTCTCTCTCTCTATATATATATATATCCCCTCTATCTCCCTATCTCTCTATATATTTATTTACTCCTCTATCTCTCTCTATATCTCTATCTATTTTTATCCCTTTTCCTCTCTCATTCTATATTCATCTCTACCTCTATCTAGTAATTATAAATATTTTAAAATCAATTAAAGTATTTCAATCTAAAATTTTTAATATTTGACATTACAAATAAAATTAAACTAAATTTTAATTTTTAAAATCCATAAAATATTTATTATCTATTTAGTTTTACTAATTATATAATACAATTAAACTAAATTAAATTAAATGTTCATTTTATATTAATTAAACAAACTATTAATTAGAGATTTTTAGAATAAATTAAGAAATAAGATCTATATAAAATCAATTTTTTTTCTTTTGTGTCCAAATCATTTCATTTTCTAAAATTATACTAAATTCTAGATATCATAATTAAACACAAAACTTTATTCTATTCTAATCCTAACCCTAGTTAAACCCTAGCCCTATTTGGACTCTAACCCTTACCCTAATTGAACACTAAATCTAATTGTAATTGACCACTAAGCATAATTGAATTCTACCCCTAACCCTAACCCTAACTCTAACTAAACCCTAAACCTAACTCTAATCAAACCCTAACCCAAACCTACTTAATTGATTCATAATCCCAATCCCTAACCCAAACCCTAATTGAACTTTAAAACTAACCTTAATTAAGTATTGACCCTAATTGGATATTTATTGAACACTAGTCCTAATTGTACCATAACCCTAACTTTGAACTACAGTTGAACTCTAATCCTAACCCTGACACTAATTCTTATCCTAATTGAACCTTAACCCCAACCCTAACCTTAACCTTGACCCTATTTAAACTCTTATTGAATTCATAACCTTAATTAAACCCCAACCTCATCCTCAATCCTAACCCAAATTGAACATTCATTGAACCCTAAACCTAATTGAACTCTAACTTTTTAGTTGAAAATATTAAAGTGCCTTAGATTTTCCCATTCATCATCATTTATCATTCAATTCCTAATAGAACTCCAAAAATTTATACTTTTATAATGTTTTAATACACACCTAATATTAAGGGTTTAGAGTTTAAGGGTTAACGGTTTAGGGTTAAGGGGAGAGAGATAGAGGGAGTGAGTGAGTGACCCATTTACATATTATTCTTTTATTCTTCGTCAGTTAAATATCTAGTTACCCATTTACCATTAGCAGAAATGACCCAATAATTTAATAGAATGGACTAATCATTTAGTACCTTGCATTATGGAGCTCAATTCTATGATATATTACTACTTATCAAATCCTTTGTAAATAATTATAAACTTATGACTCCATTTAAGCATTTAATTGATTTTCTTGAATCAAAGCAAAAACATAGACACACAATTGAACAAATTCTCAAAAGAAGAATGACAACATCATCAACATTTCATTCAAATTTCACTCAAATCCACATAAGGAGAGAAAATATATTAGAATTATATGTTTATTCATGCTTATGAGTCATATCTGCATACAATTTAAGATAATTTGCATATATTCATCCAAAACTCAAAATAGGCTATCTATTCTATTCCGTCTGCTTGGGGTTTTAATAGCCAATGGCACCACATATATCACTTCCTAATCAGAGGAAAAATATCTTTCTACCCATATATTCAACTCAAAACCTAGCTAGAGCTTTCATCAGTTCTCTCCCTACAAATGAGCCTTGAATTCCCTTTTATATGACAAGGGAGCAACAAGCTTTGGGCTCAAATGTGATTTCACCACAAATTTTCATTTGAACAAAATCTCCATTGCATTTGATTTTCATTTCAAAACTTCCCACATGTTGAATCTGCAAAACATAGTGGTGCACGAACTGGGGAAAGCTAAAAGAAAAGGGAACACAAATTGTCATCAAAATTCCCTTGTCGCTATCCACGCAAAAAAACCAGGCAACCAAATTGCCATGAAGGCACCATAGAAACTTCTTATTTACCTGCCACCCTGCCCTTACCAACACTCAAACCCTGGTATACACGCCCGCTTCTAGTTATTGCCCAATACGGTAGACCCTCAACCTCCTCTTCTTTCTTGTCCTTGCCCAATATGGTTCTAGTCTGTCCACTTGGTGTTTTAACAGTCAATGGCACCACAGATATCACTTCCTCATTAGAGGGCAGACCATGATTGAAGTGAGGTAAATACTGACAGTAGTCAGAGTCGGTATTGGTTACATCATAAGAAGTGTTGCTCGTAAGGTCAATGGGCGAGTGTTGGCTTCCAGATAAGGAGCGATGCCCATACCTTATTTTCCTACTAACACTAGTAATAGAGCACACCGTCGACTGCTTGCCTTTTTCATCCACCAGTTGAGCAGCAACGTCCTAGAATTGCAACCTTCTACTACATCTAGTGGGCACAAGCCTGGGCTTGTCAACCAAAGCACCTTCCTGAATAGCAGGACCGAGATTTTGAGAGCTCAAATGAACATAGCTCCTTACTAACTCATTTTCTCTTCTCAGACAAGCACTCAAACTTGATTAGACTCAGCCCACAAAGTGCTCTAATTGCTACAAGAATGAAACTATTATCAATTAATTCCTCTTGTATTTATTGTGCAAGGTAATGGAAACCTTATCAATGCTTAGTAAAAATGCATGTGCAAACATGGCAATTTGGTGGCGTGTGTATTGTCACTATTTAACTAGAGCTACTTGAGAATCCAAAGATCACCCTTCATGATTGCCAACAACATCTTCACACAGATTGAGATTGACATGACTACACAAGAAAGGAATAATTCATTAATGCTTCATGAGTTGTATAGTAAAATGACCACCATGTGTTGTTTTCCAACTTTGAATACTGCCCGCTAATCTCTTGAAGAGTTGGTAGATCAAACGGTTTATCTCGGGCTAACTCGGTTTGACATCCAATGAAGCATCATTCACCTTCCTCATGACCAATAACATTAATCCATCTCAGAAACCAACTACCATGTTGGTAGGTCCTATGCACTTTGCAAACTGAATGGCTAAAGCTATGCATAACAATCTCATTGACCTCACGGCTTTTAACCAACCTTCATCTTCCTCCCGCGAGCTAGTAGGGAACAACAGAGATTTACATTAGCTTTTGATCTTGTTTGTCGATTAAAACCACTGGTTATGAGCTCAATAGTGGAGATTGGGCCCCATTCCATACAGGATACACATCTACCTTTTATTGACCTCTTGCCAAATAACAGGGCGACGCCTTAGGTCTGTGAGTTGGCGGGGTAAGATTGAGATCTTCTCCCATATCTTTGAATCTAGAAAACCTACACATTGCACGATTAGTATTTAATGAAAGGATTTTGCTAAGACATCTGTGACATGACCACTAGCGTTAATGGCTTAGGCTTACGTCACCGGATTAAAATTAAAACCCAACTTTGATTTTAATACTTTATTTCCTCTGCAGGGTTTTATTTCCTAAGTCTCAGTTGGCCCCATGTTTCTTCTTTTAAAAAACAACTTATGTTATTGTTTTTCATCTACCTAGTAATGAAAACTTCTCCTTTTAATGAATGTTTTATTTTGCAAGGGTTGATTTAGTTTTGTCGTTGATCTATTTCCTGCAGATATCAACGATGCCCGCCATCGCATGATCGGGAATTGAAGGATCGCGAAATCACGAGCGGGTGCCACGTGTCCTATCTGGGGGATCAAATTTGCGCTATCGCTAACCAACTGCCATTTGATCTGAGCCATTCCCTGCCATCCCACGATGGTGCTTGGGTTGATTGCAAAATCATGGGCATGTGCCACATGTCTCATCCGATGAAGCCTAAAGAGTAAAGGAAACACTAGCCAACTTTAAATGTATTAAGGGGTAGATTACTAAAGTGTTCTCGAGATGCACATGTTCTAAATTGACGGATATGTTATAATCTCACTGGAAAAGCTGCTTGAAGGTTAACGACATGGTTGGCGACTATGTTAAAGGAATGAGATCATTGATGCTCAGGATCAACGGTTGCCCGCCATCGCGCGATCAGAAGTTTCAGGATTGCGATATAGCGGGAAACTGCCACGTGGACTTCCTTCATAGTGTATGGAAAGGTAGGCCCCTTATCGCCATGTTAGAAATTGTCTCAACTTGTTTTGAGGTGGTTGTCGATGATTTGATCAAGCTGAAGAATCGACGACTCAAATTTAAATCTGCATCAAATATGGTTGGAGTCGTTTATGCAATACAAAATTGAGCTTTAATGGTGGATGAGACACTTGCTAGCATAATTTGATCAACAATAAAATCAATTTTCCTACTTGATCTGTATCACAAAGCATTCAACTATTTCACAAAGCAATTTTAAAGCCGAAGGTAGAATTGTAAGTTTCTATAGTCAGAATTTGGGAGTTCTGCGAAAAAAGCCTTGAGTTTATTTTTTGTGCCTCCCATTCATTTTGCATTTGAATTTGGGAAAGGATTAGCTGGATGTTCTATGAGCTTGTTGATGAATGTGTTAGGGCTATAGTTTAATTATAGTTGTGAGAAATTGCAGTGTTTTGTCCTGTAATTTTCTATCTTTGGTTAGTCCTAGCTATTTGAATTATAACGTTGTAAAGAAGCCCTAGTTTGTCTGAGATGGCACCACCCAAGCAACATTCTGGCTAGATTGAATATTTGAAACAAAATTTGTATGATGATTTCCTGGATCAATTCCCCTTGTCAACGAATGATAGGAGGAAGGGATTGGTCCTAATGCGAGGGAAAATCCTGGGGGAAGGGTTAGTGTATAATTGCTCCAACATTTCTAATGCTAGGGTTCCCCTCACTGGCTTGGAATTGTTTAGATTGTGGTATGGACAAAGGAATTTTCCTCACCCTTTTTCAAATGGATGGATGTATGATATGGGGAAGCTAGTGGTACCAAATGTATTCCCTAATGTAGTCTTTCTTAGGACAGTGGCTGGAAGATATGACCCTGTTACACGGATAATCAGGGACAATGATGGAAAGGTTCTATTGAGAATTAATAGAGAAGAGGTCCAACATATTTTTGACTTGAGTGAACTGAGTGAAGACTTGGTTCCTATCAACCTTGAGGAAATGAAGTAGGAGTATGCAAAGATGAAATCTTTTTTTAGATCAAGGTTGCTTCCACCTCATCTAGCTAAGGCAGGAAGTTCAAAATTTTATATCAGCCCTAGTGACCAGGAACCTTTCAAATTAAATTGTTTTGCAAACCATTTCTTGGCCACTTTCTATTCTTTATGTTAGATTTTGGGTTTCAGTCCTGGTATGGTAATGCCCATTGCTTATATGTTCATGGGGGTGAAAATACAACACCCTAACTTCTCTGTGACCTATAACTTCGCTTCTTTCTTAGTTGAGAGGATGCATGAAGGGCTATCAAAGTTGCAAAATAATGATACTGACACTCAATTCTTTTGGTATTCTATGCTAATGCATATGTTTTTGTTTAAGAATACTAAATTTTTCTCTGAGAGGATGAAATTAAGGTAATCAGTTGATGGAGAAAGATTGCTAGTACAGATATGGGCTGCAGATTTATCTTGTAATAAGGAAAGCACTAGTTATGTGCAATTTGATAATTATTTTGCTTCCAGATTAAGGGCTAGAGTAATGGTGAATATACCTAGGATCCCTAAGGAATTACATGATTTCCTCAGGCCAAAGGAGAGGAAGCCAGAATTGAAGGTTTACCATAACTAGGGTGACATTATCCCATACCCAGTCAGCATTGTCTTGAGAGTATATGGTTTTCAAGGAGCCCCTCATATACTGCCATATAATTTGCAGCCAAGAGTGGGATTTGCAGAAGTTATGTCGCAGATAGGTTGTATTCATGAGGACAACCTCACTAGAAGGGGTAAGGGAATATTTTTCCCAAATTATACAGTGGTGTCTGATTTTGTATTTTCAAAGGGAGGTTGGACGCATTTTGATAATTTCTTTAATGATTACCATTTGAGGTGTGGAACAAAGTGACAACATGATCCTGAGGGTTTCTTTTCTCTTTTCAGACAAAGAATAAAAGCTGGAAAATTTGTGCATGAGTTCAATTTCCCTAAAGACTTGATTAGAAATGAATTTGATTTAAATAGACAGGAGTTGAACAAGGAGAAATGGATAGCTTAAGGTAAGCTACTAGATGTTATGCACAAAATGGATCCGAAATATGATCCATTGTTGGAGTTTAGTCCCCACCATAAGAAAATTGATTTTCTGATGGGAAACTTCAAGGAAATTATGGGCACATTGAGGACAAAAAAGATAAATTTAGAATTGAGTCTGGGTGTACAAGAGCAAGGTGCCAGACCAATTGAAACAAGGCCAGCATACCAGCCTATGGAAAGGTGGCCCATTTACAAGAGGAAAAAGGATAGTAGCAGTGATGAAGAAGAAGTGGACAGAAAAGGAAAATAGATTATGAAAGTGTGTCCACAACTAAGTCCAAAATTCAAAGTTCCTAGGGCAATCAAAATTATTGATTTAGAATCTTCACCAGAAGACAATCCCTCATCACCACCATCTAATCCAAGCCCTAAGAGGCAAAGAATTGATCAACCATAGGAGGATCTGATGGGTGAGTTTATTGTTACTGATCAAGACATGGAAGTTGGTATGCCTTCCCCTCCTAGACCAGCTTAATTAGTTTTATCTTATTTAGATATGAAAGGTAAAAGTGTACAAGATGCAAGAATGGAGGCATGCAAGGAGTTTCTAGATGATAATACATTTGTAAAGATTCCTGTATTCTTGCAATTGGTATGGAGGATGAAGTTTGAAGAGTATCAAGATAAATGTAGGTAGAGAAGAGAACTAAGGCCTAACAGGTCAGACCAGGAGAATGACGAGGAGGTAAAAGCTGAATTAATGAAAGAATTCAAGAACATCACTCCTGAAGAAGGAAGAAAACTGGTGAGTTAGACTGGTGTATTAATTCTTCCTGAATGGGACATTACAGATGCAGTAGCCTTTAATGCTATTATGAATTCTAAGAATCCCTTTCAAGACTCTAAAGAAGAGGTCAAGGAATCATTGCAAAACTTTGCTTTCAGTGAGGAGTATGAAACTCTGGTAATTTGGGCATTGGCCCCACAAGGGAGAAAACCAGATGTTTCTGATATTAATCCAAATTTTAAGGGAGGATTGATAATAAAGAGAGCTTCAAAGACCTCAACCAATAAGGCCACTAATTTGACTATGAATGTGGCCAAATTAGCCCAAAAAACTGCTGAAAGGGAGGAAGCTGAAAGGAAGAGCTTAATGGAAAAATATAACCTTTTGATTGAGGAGTACAACAAGATGTAGCATAAAAATGTTGAGTTGCAAACTGAACTGGAGAGATTTAGGTATAAGCAGATTGGGGAGACATCTAGTGCTCCACAAACTAGTACATTACCTTCCATAGCAGGGTCAGTGCCTCCAGCTTCTCCAATTGTTTCCACACCAAGATCTCCCAGTCAGAATCCTATCCTCACCCTTTCTTTTAGAAGAAGTTGAAGAAGAAACAGAGTGTTCTATTGATCCTACAAAGAAGCAACTCTTGCAAAAAATTGATGAATTGCAGGCATCATTAAACAAAAGTGAGGAGGGATCTCTCTTAGAGCAAAAGAAAATTGTTACTACTGTTTTGAGGCATTTAAATGAAAAGGTTGATAGCAAATTGGTATCTATACATTCTTTATATTCTTTGTTGTTAGCAGTAATAAAGAATATTGATAGGGATCAGAAAGTAGTGATACCAATAATTGAAAATTGGATCTCTAGGGCCAATGATCTGGATATCATGTTTAAGGCCTCAAGGTTTGATATAAATAGTAGGCCCCAATCATTAAATCCTACTCTTGTGTTAGTAAAATCATTGCAAGGTTTTCAGACCTTACCAGATGACTTGAGTAGGAAGATTAGGGAGCTGGTGAAGAATTTCAATGATTGGGGTAACACATTGTTACCTGATATAATTTATGAGCAGGGGAAAATCAGGTCATTTCAATAATGGCAGGCTCAAGCAGTGAAGCCATCAATGATAAAATCAATTCAATTTGTGATGAGTCAGACTATGATTTGTTGGTGAGCTGTATGGAAAAAATCATTAGTACCAGCTCATTTTTGGAATCTTTTGAAAGGGATACGAATCAGGTAGCGGTAAAATACACACCTTATAATACCAAGGTGGATGAGGTAATTAATTTTGACTGGTCGACTGATGATGAGTACTAGAATTGGGTAACTAAATATTTGAATGAGGAGTAAAAGGAGTGAACTACTAACAGGTGGCAGATCAGATGTTGTGGTTGCAACGGTTCCAGTTTTGTATTGATGGCTTTCTCGGTGCAGTTTTCTTGTGGTTTTTTGCATCAACGTTCCTCAGCTGATATGATGAACAAGAATATTTATCAAGGTGGTGGTTGTTGTAACAAATTTTGGAATATCACTAGGTGCTCCAATTGACTGGTGACAGGTGTACTTTCTGGCCCGGTGCTTGTTTGCTCCTTCATTTTCTATAAGAAGGATTTCAAGGCCAAAAGTATGGGTTAGCAAGTTAGATAATTTTTGTCGAGTCTAGGTGAAGTTGCAGAGTGAATTGTAAAGTTTGATGGTTTTAGAGAAATGCAATTTAGGTTTTGAGTCATTATGTAATAGGTTTTGAGTTCATAGAGATTTAATGTAGTATAACAGTACTAGCATTTGAGTTGAAATGAAAATTCGAGCTCATGTCTCCATTGTACATGCATATCTAAACTTTGAATGAAATAACTAAGGGTTGTTTTATCCATCTCACTGTTGTGGTGTTTATGATTCTATTTTAGCTTTAATTCAAGGAATTAATCAAAATGCTTGAATGGGATTATAGGCGGATATGTGTTGTATAAGGATTTGATAAGTAGTCCTGGGTTAGAATGCATATTGATGAAATTGTAATGCAATATTGTCAGGGATTTTATATGTGATGTATTAAATCTATTATAAACCTATAGATGCTTATGAATTTGACTCTTGCAATGGATATATGGCACTGATCTAAGTTGTAATTATTATTGTAGTTCATTATTTGTTTGTCTTTGCCTAGAGCTTGCTACAAATTGAAAATCATTGACTATCTTATACAATGGATTGTGTTTAGTTATCTCACACTCCAGATAGTTGATATTGTCTATGAACAACCAATTCTAGTTGATATTATCTTATTGTGTTGAGCTATTAAATGAGATCATCTACTATTGTTAATGTTGTTTATAATAATGGTGTCGAGGTTGTAAACACATTAAGGGATCACCCTCTTGGGTCTTGCAGAGCCCGAAGTGTAGGAAGCTTTTAAAGTCCTCATCAGTTGTTCCAGGTCCTTCGAGCTGCTTTCAATTGGAATTGGAAATTCCATAGGTAGATTAGAGGACAAACCTGGTTACATTGTAAAAAGAACCAACATACATGTCAACCATTGAACAACCACCTCTACAACTGACTTTTTAATCTTTTATGATCACATGAAACATAAAACACACTAATTTCATGGTTGTTAACATCACTATTGAAATGTTTTAATTTTTTGACCTTTCAAACATTAAAAAGTACATCATTAAATTAATTATGTAATGGCATAAAAATTAAAAACATCGTGAATTAATTATGTAACCACATAAGTCAAATATAATTCTATCAGGAAATTAATATCAAATAGATAATATAATTGCATAATTTATACATTTCAATGTCATTGATCTTCTTCTTCATCCAACTCTTTGTCTATATCATTTGATCTGGATTTGACATTGTAAGGATTGGTCATATCAACATCATCAACTAACCTTTGATCCTGATCATCATCTACATCATCTTCTAGTTCTTCGGTATCTTCTTCTTCCACCACATTATACTTTACCGGCCTTCCTCTTGGATCATGTCTAATAGCAAATGACCAACCTAGTTTACCTAGAATGTCCAAGTAAAATACCTACTCACATTGGCTTGGAAGAGCATAGGGCTCATTTCCAACTCGCTCGATCAACCTTGTATTAACCATGGAAAATCCATTATCATGTTCAATAACAGTTCTCTTAGGATCATTTTTCATTCAATCATAGCCTGTACCATAGGACGACGAACAAAATTAATCTGAAGGATTTAAATTCACACTCAAGTATATCATCCAAAATCCCATAGTATCAATTTTTTGAGACTTCTGGATGTATGTCGCTTCTAGATGACACATTAGTCACCTGAAAGACTACAGTTATACTAGAATCACAAGTTTTTTTCATGTCATCCAACATTTTGATTCAAAATTTATGACCATTGCACCACATAGCCTTGTGGTGTTTCACCTACAATATATCAAACTTGTAAAAATTATTGCAATATCATCAGTTGATAAACATATTTATTCTTGGCTAAATGTATGCAAAGAAAACAATCTCAACATATATATACATCAATATACTTGAAAATAATTAAATAATATGGGTGATTAATATATTTATACATATCTATTTATCTCTTAAACCATATGCTAAATCAATTTCCCTTTGTGTAACATTGAAATCTTCATTACGATGAGCTTCTTTAACCAATGAAGCCACACCTTTCCATGTTAATGCGTGACCAGATTGTTGACATCGTTCAATCCATACCATCATCCAATCAAGATTGTTGGTGACATACAAATGTAGTGCATCCCACTCTTGACCAACGGTACCAAAAAAAATTGAAATTCACAAATGACGTATAATTAGTTAAATACCACGGTATACGACCTTAATTTATAATTGATGTATATTGAAGATTAAAAATTAAATAAGTACAATATACATAAAAACTATATATAAAATGTATTCCAATTAATCTCCATGACCATCTTATAATTACCTCTCACTTTCCTCAATCTACCTTTCCCCAACAGGTAGTCCCCTTTGAATTTGTTAATGGAGTTGGGATCCCAAATGCGATCTACATGGATCTTTACTGCAAACTTAGGGAGATATTCACTAATGTACACCATGGTCTCGTATACCATATATCCCTCCACCATAGAACCCTTAGGATGTGCTCTTTGTCTAACCAAAGCCTTCAAAAATTTCAAGTGCCTCTCAACCATCCACATTGACCTTGTGTGTACAGGTCCACACAATTCAATCTCCTCAACTTGGTGGATGAGGTAGTGTTCTTGTGCATTGAAAAATGTTGAAGGTAGACACTTTTTCATTTCACACATTAGACAGGGAATTTTTCTCTTCCAATAATTTATATCTTCTTTATGGATTTCTTTAGATGGCAACTATCTACAAGTGATTCAAGGCGCAAATATATTAACGAGATTTAACAAAATATACAGTATATTATATAACAAGTAAAACAAATGACAATTATAAGATGTATACAATGAATTGAACAAATATTGCTACTTACCTCATGTATTTTCCAAGATCATATATAACTTTCTTGACATTGTTGTCAAAGTTGTCTAGGAGAGATAGAAGTGGGTATACCACAACAATTATGAAATGATCTTTTCATTATTTTTTTCCAAAGTAGTAAACCTGGCCTGCTTTGAAAGTACATGCATTATACAAGTGTATATAATATACGAGGAATAATTACCTTAATGAAGGTATGCCAATCATGCATTTTCATCCTTCACCCCAAATTCATTTTCTTTGTTATGATATTTGTTTTATGTTAAGCAAATCCTGTGGGAAATCAAATTTTTCATATGACTTCTTTTTATAGCATTATTTTGCTGGTCTGTTAATAACCAAGGAAGGGCACTTATATTTATTTTTTCTCCATCGCTATTTAATTGAATGACATTTTTCATTGCATGATTGGCTTCATGAATGTCACTACAAATTTTAACAATTTTTTCTTTGTCATGCCTTACGTTTCTATTATATTCTTTCTGATATTCATTGTATCAAATAAATGCACAATTTGTAGCTGCTCATAGTAGGGAAACCTACTAAATTGTCTAGGATAACTTTTCAGTCCCTGTGGAAGTCGACCATTAATGCCTTGATGACCTTCATGAACCATGTAAGTTAAACAAATTAACAATGACAGTCATTGTCAATAACAACATGAGTAAACACAACACAATATAAAAATATAAATTCAAAACATATCATATATGATAAATAAAAAATTTGATCCGATGTATAACCTTAACGATTAATTCTATTATATTCCAACTTCCATAGGTGAGGTGACATTCTTAGTGGTTTTGATGTAGTCTCTTCTTTCCCATTGAAAAGATGTTTTTCAGTAGTTCGATACTTATGATTTTGTGGAGGAAGTGCCTATACTCATCAAACACCTACTTTCTAAACTTGTTGAACGACGAGATTTCATCTTTGGACCACAAATTGGACATGCAAATTTTCCTTTGTTTGAAGACCTACAAGATGATATATAATTGGATTAAATATGTCAATTTTTAAATTATATATAATGAATAGATTATTTTAAAAACATGCATGATATCTATTTCATCAAATTAAATATTGTTAAAGTGCAGTCGAAATTATAACATACCACAAAAATGTGTTAGCCCTGGGGCATCATGAATTGTCCATACAAGCATTGCATGGAATTGAAATTGTCTTTTTCCTATTGGTTTGGAGACATCATACATAGTGACACCACTCCATAACTTTAGTAACTCGTCGATAAGAGGCTTAATATATACATTCATATCTTTAACTTGGTACTTACCTAGTTGAATGAACATAAATACTACATAATTATTATAACCATTTTATTGAAATATATATAAATTAATGTACATGACTATTGAATTGAAAAAATATAAGTCATTATGCAACAAATAAGACAAATGAGATGCTACTACGTTAAAGAAAATTGATGTAAACAAATACCTAGAACAATCATTGACAACATTATGCGCTCCCTCTTTATTGACATCCATGGAGGAATGTTATTGTTGATAACAAAAAAAGGCCACACTCAGTAAATAGATCTCAACTCTCCAAATGGATTGACACCGTCTGCTCCCAATGAAAGCTTGAGATTACGAGGTTCTTCTTTAAAGTATTTCCATTTTTCCTCGATGTCCCTAAATGCAGAACCATCTGCAGGCATTCGAAGAATGTCATCTCCACTTCTATTCGATGCATGGTAATCCATAAATTGCGCTAAGCTTTCGCACCTAAATAATCGTTGCATACATGGAATAATGGGAATATAACGAAGAACCTTGCGAGGCACCTTTTTCGTTAGTTGATATGTTCGATATCTACTGATATGACATTCTGGGCATTCTGTTGCAAATTCCTGTTGTTTATGATATATAATATGATTAGTGGGACATGCATCTATTACTTGATACTCCATTCATGATCACTATCCTCTCATATTGCCACTTGATACAAAAGTAGAAAACAAAGAGAGTGGAAATGATGAAGCCTATTTGATTTGGTTGCTAATTCATGACAAAGCCAGACAAAGAGCAAGTTTTCACTTGCATGAAAGCATCCTGATACTTGTGTTTGCAAGGGTGCAGTCACATAGGTTGTGGTTTGATAGAGGCAAGCATGAGTTGAGGGAGATCAACTCTTTTTGCAGAATTGTGTTTGACAAAGGTAAATGATGGCTCCCATTTTTCATTTGGTGGCCTAGTGTCACCAGATGAAGTTGAAAAATAAAGTTGAATAAAGGAGCAGTTTGAGGACTACCTGATGACTCAGCTTTTGGTCTACTTCCCCAGAGATCTGGAATCTTGCTATGCCCATAGGGGGCATACATCCCTAGTCGGAGCCACTGTTGGCACTCTCAAATTTTGCAAATTTGAGATGCCCATTTTGAAATTTTGCCTATGCACTTTCAGGAGTGCACCTAATGAACTTGCTTGAATGACCTGCTTTGGAGGGTCATATTTTGGAGCCCATTGATTTCCAAGCAAAATCCCTTTGCAAACACACTCATGTGTCATATGTGAACATGCATGTCAATTTTTAGCTTCTCATAATGAGTTTTGATTGGGTTTCAAAAAGTGAAGTTGGAGGGTTTTGTCACTATTCAGCTGTTTGCGAATGTTCAGTTTTGCAAGGTTGCCTCCCATTTGAGCTTGCATTTTGCAACCAGTTGATTGCCATGCTAAAATAAATGTTGTTCTACATTCTCTATACCAAGATGAACTCGCATGCCAATTTTCAAAGCTTCACGAGTTGATTTGCTATTTTTAGCAAGTCAAAACCAAATCGAATTTCTTTAGTTTTGCACTGAAACCTTTCTAAGAGGCCAACTTTGAGCGTCAATAACTTTTGATGGGTGATGATTCAGGCTAAACCCTTCTGCACGCATGCTCAATATACCAAAGTGATCTACTGTGTCTAGTGGCAGCTCATCGGGAGCTGATTTGATATTTTTGCAACGAGGTGATTTGATCAGTATTAACTAGTTCTGAACAGCTACATTTGCAGAAAAGCTCGAGAGGGTGAATTTTCTAGTTAATAACTTTTTCTTTGTGATTGATTCCTCTGATCTGTCTTTTGCATTGTATTCTCGGGAGGAATGTTTGCATGCCTACAAGTTTTTATAGATTCACGAGGTCCTTTGAGTAGTTTTCAGAGGCGATTCCAGATCCCACCTGGCTAGTTTCACCATTTTCCAAATGTGCCTGAAAGTGAGTTTTAAAGAGGACCCAGTTCACGTTTTCAATTTCTAATTCATTCAAAAGTTGCATCAAGTCAATTTAGGGGAAAAGTTGTTTGAAAACGATTTTTTTTTAGTTGGGCCACATGGGCCCAACATGCTTTGCACAAACATAGAATTGTAGTTGTTACATTGGTAAAGGGAGGATATTCAATAGAAAGGTTCATCATCTGGATATTCAATCTAATAAGGCTATTATATTAAATGAATATAATTGGCATGCTCTTGTCCTCCTTGCCATTTAAAACTATTCCTTATGGAGAGTGCACTAGGCAGTTTTTCAACATAAAAAAATCAGTTGGAGGAAATCCTAAAAGGTACTCAAAGAATGGATGCATTGAGAGGCTTTTAGAAGCTTTTGACAAATACAATTAGCATTCTTTTTCTACGCACCCAAGGAGTGGAGATTTTTCAAATTTCTTGTGTCTACTTGGTGTTGGAGCTAAAGGCATGGACAACCACCAAGGCAAAGTTGATTTGTTGAGGAGCTTTCAACAAGTTGCAAGTGAATGTAATTGGAAGGTGCAAGGTCGAGCCCCACAATCTCTGTCATCATTCCTTTGGTCCATGTAAGACAATTAGCCAAAGAGGATGGAGGACGCACACAACAAAGTTATTGAGAATGCTATGGAAAATCCCAAGCAAAGGCGTGTCATCAAGGGGAGGTTTGAAGGTTTTAATAAATGCAACCAGTGTGTGGAATAGAAATTCAGTAAAACTTTATAATCATTTGGCCACATTGAATGGAATCTGATGGCTGCCACAAATACAGAAAGGTCCACATAAACTTCAAAGGAGGACACCACGTCAAAACATGGTAAACACATCTATCAAAGTATTTAGAAATTGATTAAATATCATGGGATGCCATGGGTGGCGTATGCACCAAAAAAAATGGATTAATGAAGTGGCTTGAAGCATATACAGATTTTATACTGCAAATTGAATGAGGATGGAATGCAACAGAAGAGCACCTCCCAAGCAAATATATTGAAATAGATACGTTGAAAAGGCTTTATGATCTCTCAAATTTCTGTTTATAGCATATACGCATTATGGATGTGTTGAAAAGACATCAAAACATGAAGCAAAATGCAGAGAGGGCACTGCCAGCTACTAAAGGTCCTCTATTATGCCCGATAAAGGATCAAATGGGACTTGCACAGCCCGAACTCATTGTGTAGACAGTAATTTTTACCATGAGTTGGAAAAGGGGCACCTGCTTGTGCAAATTAAAATGTTGAAAAGAGCTCGTGCCAATGATGATGGAAAGCCACAAGTTGGGCATGCACAAAATGAATCTGGCGTGAATAAAGCTTTAGAAACTTGTAAGCAAATGCAAATACATTGCATAGGGCACCGCCATGGATGGGAAAATGAACAGAGCACGAGTATAGCAAACATAGGAGTTTAGGGCACAAAGAGGCAAAATGAAATCTGATGGCTGTTGAGAGAGATGCAAATGCAACTTGATCTCGGTCATTCCCCGCCAGATCACTGCTTGCTTTTTATTTATTACGATATAGTGAAATGTTGACATGTGGTAGTGGTGGGCCTGGGTATACTTCAATACCGATGGTTTTATATTTCAAGAGGGGATGAAACATTTACTTAAAGCATATTGCTTTAAAACTAAAATAATTGCTCAAAAAACATCCCGCCCAATGGATTTTGAGTGCATGACAAGGTTGCCCGAGGTAAAGAAGGGTGAATCCCGAGAAAGAAGTGGGTAAATCTTTACCCTTCCCTGCTAGCTCGTGGGTTGAAAATGCAATGGGATTATTTCTTGCGAGATAGCGGGCTGCCGCCACGTGGCTGGTGGGTCCCATAAAGATTTTAAAGCTTTCATTTTACTTAATGAATAAAGTTTTTAAATATGTAGTGAAGTTGATAATGGGGCACGGGTAAATTTTAATTTTCCCAAGTTATAAAGTGAATTGATTTTGACATTCACTTTGTGATTAAATGTCACATGTTGGAGAATATTTCAAATGAAATAAATGATGTGGGTAAAGTATTTTTGACTTGGAAAATATTTCATTTGAAATATTTAAGGCAAGGATTTTAATGTGAAAGATGCATGTATGTTGGGAGATAAATGTGAGCAGGAATATTAAATTTATGAGACTTTAATATATAAAATAAATGTATAATCTGTAACAAACAAAGAAAAGAGTTGAAACATAATTTTTGACAGGCAGAAGCATTTTACAACAGCAGAGTAAAATGGGGAATTCCATCACGTGGGCATTTTTTTTGTTGAAGAGCAGCTAACAGCAAAGGCAAATGAAGAGTCAAATTCAGTTAAAGAGAGATGAGAGAGGTTTTGAGCAGCTTGTTGATCAACGGTGGATTGAGTTTCTGGATGGCATCTATGGATCAAATTGATCTTAGGGCTACTTTTGTTTCTCTTTTATTCTCTTCTTTTCTCATTTGTAAAAGGAGGCTGGGGATTCCAATTTCAAAAAAGCTCTGAAAGTCAGGTAGAAGCTCTAGGTAGAATTGTATAGCTGGGAGAAATGTAATTGAGTCATTAAATTTGAAAGTGTCTATTATGAATTGTGTTCTCATGTTTATATTTAGCTGACAATTGTCTCCATTTTTGAGATGTATTACTCTTTTTGATTCAATAATAATATTATCTGAGTCTTTTCATGCACATTTGCTGCATTAGAGTTATATATGTTGTTGCCTTCTATTCTAAGAATAATGTAATTGCTTTAATGAAGCACAAGTTGCATTTATTATTCCCTTTTGTTCAAAGGATAGTGTAATTGCTTCAGCATATGTGACAGGAATACTATGTTTCAAGTGGATTTATAAGAAGAGTTATCAAATAAAACTTCAGTAATCTGGTTGTCATAATGTGATAACACTTGTAGGGATCTTCATAACATTTTCAACATTGTAGGATGAATGCTAGTTATATGACTCCATAGCCCATTTTCTGGCACTGGTCAAGTATTATACTTCTGTTGTTTTCAACTTGGTCCCCAATCTTCAAAATTCAAAACCATTTGAAATCCCTGTGTGTTATAGTGTTGTGGTTATCTCATGCTCCAAGTAGTTGATATTACTGATGAAAAGCCAATTCTATTCAGTATTATCCTATTATGTTGAGCTATTTAATGAGATTATCTGTTGAGCAATATTATGTTATGTATGTGTTTCAATTTGTTGATATTGCTAAAGGGATCACCTTCCCGGGTCTTGCAGAACCCAAAGTGTAGGAGGATTTTTAAAGTCCTCGTTATTTGGTCCAGGTCCTTCGAGCTGCCCTTGATTGGAATTGGCAATTCCATAGGTAGATTAGAAGACCAAACTGGTTATAGCATAAAAAGGAACCAACAGATCACTCTCTAGAATAGCCCATTAAACATGGGTTGTGCTTGAATGCACTACATAATTGATATAACACAACCACTCTGCATATCAAGCAAAGTTATAGGCTCTTTATTGTAGCAAGAGGTAATCACTCTTCGATCATGCTATAATTACATCCTAACCTATTAAACTTGAGACAACCTGAATGCACCCAATGATGATTGACACCTACATTATACAATCTAAATTAACTACATTATATGAGTGTCTCCATTTCTATCACAACATAGCCACATTAAACTTGGGTCACACATGAATGCATCATGTATTTGTTATAGCACAATTGTGCCACATGACCAATAGAGTTATGGATCACATAATTAAAGTCACAAGAATTTGTTCCTTGGTTGTGATCTTATGGTGATTCCACACAACAAAATTTGGACATGAAATTCTCAAAACCCTTAACCTCTAAAAATGAAATTTTTTGAGATGTTGCTTTAAAATATGATTTTCAAACCTGGAAATACAAATCTGACTTCACAACTGAATTCTGCAAAAAGACAATGACTACCCTCAACTTGGCGATATCTTCTTAATTTTTTTTTTATTTTTCCTAAGAAAATCATCCTTAGTTCTCCACAAACTATCTCAAGTAGAGCAAAACACTGTCGTAATAAATCAGGCGTGAACTCACTTTTCTTTATGTCAACCACAATTTGATTTTTTTTCTATTTTTCATGTTTGTCAAAAATTCGATGAAAATGATAGCTAACATTTCGATGAACCCGAGGTTCATCAAAATTTCAATGAACGTCGGGGATAAACTTTCAAAAAATTGAAAATTACACATCAAATTTTACAAGCACCCGACAAACATCAAATTTTACATATTTCGTCAGACAGTTTCATCAGATTTTGCAATCAAATGAGTTAGTGTGTAGAAAATTGTACTTCCTTCTTGGAGATAATACAATATCACACTTAGTTTGGACCTATTTTAGTACCCTTGCATTTATTTCCTTTAAATCATCATTAATAGGCCCCTAAGACCCTTTGTTATGGATCCCAAGGCTTATTTCAACTAAAATCCTAAAAAAATTAATAAATACATTTAATTTTCTAACCTCCTGATAATTTCTTAGCCCGAAAAGCTAGGGTAGGACCCATACACCACCTTGGGCATATGAGTCCTCCTAGGTGGGACCCATATGACACCTTGGGTGTATGAGTCCCCCTAGGTGGGACCCATATGCCACCTTGGGCGTATGAGTTTTGTTTGGACCCTTTTTAGGGTTTTGAGTGGGAAATTGAAGTTTTCAAGTAAAATTTCATAAATTTTGGCATTTGGGATCTAATAAACAATACATTAGATAGGATTCCTATAAAATATAACTCTCACATTCACTTTTTCAACTAGAATTAAGAAACTAGATAGAACAAGGCAAGTGATTAAGAGATTCAAGCATTTACATTCAAGAGTTAGGAGCAAGCAAAGTTGAAGTCTTGGAGCAGCATTATATGTTTTTGTAGGTCTTCAAGCTCATTTTCATTTCAAGATCTAGCCTTGACAAAGATTGATGATGGTTGCCTATGGAGGATCATGATTGATTCTAGGTTGGGGAGATGCAACTAGCCATTGAACTAAGCTTAATGACTTTTTTCCTAAGTGATTCTATCTTCCATTATCATTCTGCTTTCTACCTAAAGGAAGGTACATGCATTTTCATGGCTTATTAGGATGATTAAAGATCTCCCAAATTGAGTCATCATCTTGTTTCATATTTGCATCCTATTCTAGCATATTAGAGTAAGGTTTCATTGCATTTTAGATCTCTTAATCTTAGAAACACTTAAGATTAGGACTTTCACACATATTTCCATTTCAGATCTATTCTTTCTATCAAGGTTTAATTACCCAACTAGGGGTTTGACTGAGGAAACCCCCCCATAAGCAAATCAACACAATTTTTTTTTGGTAGATTTTAGCAGGTTCAGATCTAGAAGCGAAGTTTGGAAGACATAAGAAGGAAGTGCAAAGATAGGAGAATAATTTCAGATCTTGATTTTTCAGAAAGGAGTATCAGTACTAAATCACCACCTTGGGTGTATAAGTTCCAGAATACACCTTTTCAACAATTTTTTGTAGATCTTGGTTTGCCAACAATAGATTCCAAATTTAACCTAGAAACCCTAACTGGGACCAAATCACCTAGTCTAGTGTATTAGTCCCAATGAGCATCAAAAGTCAATGTTTTAGGATTGTAGACCTTGTTGTTGATCTCTCCAATATTCCAGTTGCTTCTTTGTTTAATCTTAGTTTATTATTTTGATTTTAAGTTTCATTTTCTAAGTCATATAGCTAAATTTTCATATTGCTTTCATTTCCTTCCTTGTAAGCATTTTCTTAGTGGTGAACCCCTTTTTAATCACACCTAAGGAAACCTCTCTTGTCCTAGTGGTACTTCCCTCAATTGTATCATTGGGTGGAAGTCTCTAGGGTTTCCTTTAATGAAATAAGAGTGAAATAGGTATCCCCTAGTTCCATCTCCTAAAAGATGGAACCCTATTTCCTACGGTTCACATCATAATGTAATTATATTGACCAACAAAGAAGCGGTCATGCTACATCCTCACCAACTGTTATAGTAGGCCTATCCAAGGTTGTAATGTATTTTAAGGTCTCAAAGGTATGTCCACAATATCTAACCAATTGAATGTAATTTTCTATTATAGCACATCTCCATACTTGTATGGTCTCTTGAAATGATAAGAGAAGGCTCGAGGATAGGTCCTTAGCACCTCTATGGGGTATCCTACAGGCCATGTGCAAGTGATGTGCTCAAACACCCAAATATGAAGGAGTGTGCATGTCATCAAACTCCATGTATCATAATAGAAATATCTCTCAATACTGTAGTACAAGTGAGCCAACATTCTTGACCCCTAAGAAAACATGGTTTATCACTCCTCCATTGATTGTATAGTGTGAATGAGGCCCTATATAGGTGTGTTACTCATTCATCTAGTGTGACTACTAGTACTATACTAGTGATCATGATCCAATGAATAATCAAAATCTTAGTAATTCCATGTAGTAGCAAGTGAAACTAAATCTATCCCTGCCAGCATGTGGCATATCATGAAGGATGCAATAGTGCTAATCAGCTAGGATCTCCTCTGAGGTCCTCCCATCATCATTGCTAATAGTCCTACCCAAAATGGGTAGTCAAAGTATGTAGTATACATCATTCAATATCACTGTCATCTCTCCCATTAGTAGATGAAAGGTAAATGTATAGGTATCTCATCACTCCATGAGTGCCATCAACATCGTGTCATGGTATCTCATGGTAGGCATGGTGTACGCCTAGAATAAATTGATGGCACATATATGACACTACTCTACAATCAAGAGTAGTGGGGCATGATCATGAAGAAGTGTGTATAGGTGGCCTCCTAGAGGTGCTCCTATTTATGTGGTAAACCTTATAATTTTAGCATAGAAACAAAATCATCTCATTAGTAATGTATTCATAGATAAATCAAAATAATAGAAAATTACATGTTCTAGAACTTTGTGCCTAGTCAGGGGTGTGCATGCTAGTCTAGTGTGCCCATTATAGTTAGGGGTGCCCTCAGAGGTCTAGGGTGACCATTCTAATCAGGGGTTCCCATGCTAGTCTAGGGTTACCATGCTAGTTAGGGGCACCCTCAGAGGTCTAGGGTGCCCATATTGGTTAGGGGTACCCTATTTCATCCAAAGTCATTAAAAAAGTACATAAAAAGAGCTCCTACCTATAGGTAAAGTGAAAAAATAATTTACCTCTTGCATCGATGTCCCTAGTGTGACACACTCTATAAGGGCCTCGAGCCTTAGTGCACGATATGGTCATCGTTGTGGTATTTTTTCTCCTATAAATGTTAGGCTTAGCTCTCAATGATTTCAAATTGCAAAGATAAAATGAATAGAATTTTTTTTTAAAATATATAACTTATAGTTAAATTTGATAATATTCTTGATACTTTGTTATCTTAAAATAAACATAACTTGGGCTCATGAACTTTGATTTCAATTTCATCTATTACATTGGAATTGTGGTTCTAACCTCTTTCATGTTGTATGCTTTTAGGTAGTTGGTGTTATTTTACCATGATTCTACCAAAGTCATTTTCATCAAAACTCTAATTAGTTCAAAGTGGCAACATAGCTACCATGTTTCCACCTCCATAAAGTAAGTGAAAATAGGAGGACATACATCTATCCTCAAATTTCATTGTCCGTAGAACTATTGGACTAACACATTTGTTTGTATGTGTGGGATGGGTTTTAGATTTCTAACTAATTGGTTTTGTAGGATGCAATTCTTAATGCTATGGTTTATAAATTACTACATCGGAGGCTTTCATCTCTTACTTGTAAAATTTTCTACATCCTCTATAGTATCCTTTTTGTGTATCCTTTAATGATATTATTTTATTTCATTACTTTAGCTTGCATATGCACATAGTGTCATATGGCTGTTAAAGTGGGGGCTAAATGTAGTTATGTAAATTTGTACTCCCTTTAAGGTGTAAGTACAATCTCACGCTCTATTTGGAACTTGCATACAATATCATGCTCTATTTGGAACTTGCTTTAGTATCCTCTCCATTACTACATTTTAGAAATTCCCTAGCCTTGACCTTTCCCATCGAACCAGAAGAATGTGTCAATGCTACCCTAGAAAGTGCTTGGCTAATCAAATATCATCAAATTGACCTGAAAAAGTGCTCATTTTTTTGATAAGTCTTGATTAAGTAAACCCTAAAATTCAAAATCAAATTTGAATGAGTGCAAAAGAGCTAAAAGGGGTGCCTAGTTCCCTAGGCCATGTATTTTCCCAATAAATTTGATTTCTCTTTTTTGTCAGTCTCTAATTTTGGAGATGTAAATTCAAATTTGGGGCTTGGTGGTAAAATAATCTCAAAAATTAAAATCAAATGAGTCAACCTACACTTTAATTTATTCCTAAGTTCCATTATATAAAAATGAATTATTATTTTAAATTAAATAGGAATTAATTAATAAGGAAGAACTCTACCAAAATACATCCATTTTTATAGATTTATAAGGAAAATTTTAGAATTACTCAAGCTAGCACAATGATTGGAGTTTGATTCCAATGGAAGAACATATTGGAATCTAGGTTTTGGAGATAGCTTTAGCTTCTTTCAAGTATCTCATAACTTATTTTCAAAGTGTTATTCTTAAGGGTATTTGAATTTCTCTTGGGTTGATCTTGTTCATGTTATTTAGGAATCCTTCTCTGACACATTTGAGTAGGATTTTTGTTATTTTAGCTCATTACATCCTTAGATACACTTAAGGTTAGCAGCACACACATTTTATCATTCAATCAATTAGATATTTGTGGAGGTAAAAATACCAAAATGAGGTTTTGACAAAGGAAAACTCCTATATAGCCACTCTTTTCCCCCTCTTTTATGTGATTTTGGAAGTTTAGATCCAATGATGGAAAATTGCTAAGCAAAAGTATAGAGTGCTTTTTTTGAAGTTTTAGACCAAAAAGTTACAAAACTCAATCTTATTGCTCATTGAAGGGCACCCAATGCCCCTAACCTCTTAATTCAACTCCAAATTTGTAAAGGTGCACAAAAGTTTTCACTTCTCATATTTATCTTTGTTTTGTGACTTTTCAATTTCATGTGTGTAAAGTACTTATATTTTCATCTATTAGGTTACATAGCTAAATAGATAAATTAATTAATAATAGAAACAATCAATTTTTAAGGAAACAAAAGAACCAAGCCTAGCGAAGATTGGCTCTCCTTCTAGGATTTTATCCAAACTCATTACCTTATTTGGTTGGCTTCTAATATTGATACAAAGAAAGATTGATCTTAGTAATCTATTCACTAGGTGTAGGATCTCTTTTCCACATCACACTACACACATAAATTATATATATACTAATTTATATTATATATACTATATAAATTATAATAAATTTATAATTTAAAAATGTTAAATTAAAATTATTTAAAAATTAAATAATAATAAAATTTATGGAGCTACGAACCCATTGGGGGTTGTGACTCCATGGAGGCTACACCACACTCCAAATTCCTTTTCAAACTTTGTAAAAAATATGATATATTATAAAAACCAATAATCTATGTCGAGATTCATTGGTCTATCTTTTATTTGGCTTAAAAAGTGTTAAATTAAATCTCTTCGAGTCTTATTTTTGTGAGTTCTTTAGTATAACCTGCAATAAGAACTATCTAATTGTTAGAACATAATGTTATTAGGGGCCATACCCTTATAAAATTTATCTAATGTTGTAATATAAGGTTATTAAACCTTTTATATTATGTTATTTTTAAGCATATCCCATTTGATGGGTGAGTGCAGGGTCATGGGGTCCAAAAGGTGGCAAAATGACAAAAAGTGGTTGATGACTCTTTTTTAATCCAAATTTGATGAAACGATAATGGTTTATTGAGAAAATTGTCAACTTTCCACCAATATAAGATACGTCTTATTTTGAATTTAATAGATAATTATTATTAATTTTCTACATGCATTATGACTAAGTCGTAATTAATAGGCTGATTGAAAAACATCTATAATTCTCAAATGATTTAACATTTTTCAAATCTGAAAGATGTGACACATTATATGATTCCCATACTATAGGATAAAAAGGAAAAAAATTGAATTACATAAATTTTTGAACAAGTTGTGGTGGTAAAACAAACATGTTTTAATATGTTTCTGGGCATGTGTCCTCTACTTATATCGAAAGTTTCCAAAAAAAAAATCTTGTACTTAGGTTGGTCAGACATACTCCTGCTTTTTATTTTTTATTGAAAAATTTACTACAACTGTATTAAAATTTCAAATTTTGACCAAATATATTTACTTTTTCCCAAAAAAGGACTAGTATCATAGAAACTAAATTCAATTTTCTACAAATTCTATTCTTACATGTTTTCCAAATTATATTAATAACCTATTCAAATTTTTATGTTAAGTTGACTAACTCTGTTTTTCTAAATTTTATTGCCACTTAAGGGCCTAGTTTAGATCCCCATGATCCTGCATTAGCCCTAAAATAATTATAGTCTAAGAATTAGATTATTGATTATTTATGAATGGGGTTTATTGAATAGATGTGACTAATACCCTTTCAAGTATTATGCAACCCTTTCTCCTATATTTAAGGAGGTTCTCTCTCATTTGAGAGATGTAGAATTTGGAGATTGATAGTGAGTTCTTTCACTATGCACATGAGGTATTATTGGCCATGTGGAAGTATGAAGAAGTATTCTTCAAGTTTAGTCTATGTTATAATATACCATTATTGTAAGTGTTTTAATAAAATGATGCTTTATGAGGTTTTTTTACTTGAAAAGGTTTACCCATGTATATCTTGTGAAATTTGTATATTCTATTTTTCTATGATTCTCATTTTATTTATTTTATATATTGTTTATGATGATTAATATCAAAAGATCTTAATTTATAACATGGTATTATAGCAGGTTAGGCTATACTAATCATTTTTATAAGTTGTTTTAGAAGATATGTAGAATTTGATTGAAAATCTCTTTATAATCAACCAACACATATGCAAGGTTATATCATGATGTAGCTTCAAAATAGTTATAAATTTAAATTGCCACATTCAAGTAAGTATATTTCATGAAGCTAGTTTGGAAAGGATGTGTTTATTTCTTCATTTAGTATTTTTGGAAGCATGTACAACCATTCACATATTTTTAACATTATATTATTACAAATTTGAGATAAATTTTGTTTTGAGATAGATGGCAACTAAAAATGTTCCTAGTGACAACACTATGATGAAGTAACTCTTTATATTTTATTCTTATTGATAAACAAAACACTAATCAACAATAATTCAAAATAATGATTTGAAACCTTACAAATCAAATAAATATTAAGGTGTTACTTAACAACTCATGAGACCTAGTAGATTATATCATGATATATGCAATATTCAAATGGTGAGTGTAATTCCACCTATTGTAACTTCATGCCTTTACAATATTATATAATACATCAACAACAAATAAATTATTAACCTATGAAAAATTCTTACTAATATCCATAAACTAAGAAAATAGACATTTTAAATATCACATATAATAGTCAAAAGACTTATAAGGACGTCCTATTTTTTCACTCCATATTGTTTTCATCATTCATAGTCCTATTTAAAATGAAGGACCTGTCCTTTTATGAAAGGTTAAAGGGAATTAAAATGAGGCACGATCCTTTGTATATACCAAATAGTACTTTTCAAAACTACTCTTTAACACTTGCTTTACCTCCATTGATTAACCTTTATTCCACATTTCATATAAATGTCTATCAGGGCACTTGTAATTACAACATATGACAAACATACTCCTTCTATTATGCTTTGATGGATATACATATCCTATTCCAAAGCTTCCATTTTGTAGGCACAGGTTTGCAATAATTGAAGATATGTAAACCTGAGTCTCTAAGGGGGTTGTGTGTAGTAAGTAGAAAGTGCAATGCCTCCCTCAATTGATCCTCTCTACTTAACGCTATCAGATTGAGATGAGCAGTGGATGGAAATGGAATTTTATGATTATAATTGGAGCATATAAAATATACAGTTTTTTTTGGAAAAAGAAGGTGTCTCAACCTTTGATTTTTCCATAAGAATTAATTTTTCCAAAATATTAAGTATTGCTAATTTTCTCTTTGTTTTGTGAGTTACAACTTGCAATTTCTATTCAGATGAGGAGTCAAGTTGGAAATTTGATTTTATAGGTGGAGTTGTGCATAAAATATTTTTTTATTTCCATGTTGACTTTACATGGAATGTGAGTTTTCGAGATGCAGTTAATTTGGCAAGTGCAAATTTTGTAGTGTTGCATGTGGTGACAATTGGAAACTTATACTTGTGCATCTGCAGTGTTTTTTGGCGCTTTCCATGTTGCACATTTATCCTTTGGCAGTTGTTTTAGAAATGTCTAATTTATGCATTGTAAGCTCTTATATATTGAGCACTTATATTTTGGAGTTATATGTTGTTGTTTTGTTGAAGTACCATTATGCTGCTAAAATTACTCTAGAATTGTAAGGAAGTGTGAAGACTCCTATAAGAGAATAAATTTGTGATTATATTGTAACTGGTTAATTGTTGAATAATATAATTGGGTTGTTTTTCGGAGTGTGGGGTTTTTCTTCTAAAAGGGTTTTACCATCGTAAATTTTGTGTTATGAGCTCATTGTTTATCTGTTTATGATATGTATGTGCATCTTAATCTTTAACAGTTAAATGTGTTTAAGAAATTTTTGTAACACTCTCCTGCTTAGATTAGTGTCGGAATCTACTTCTACTTACCTGACTTCCTTTTAGTTAGCATCAGAACATGGCCAACTTTGATTCTGTTGTTGGGTTTTTAGGGTTTTTTGAGCTAATCTTTGTTTTAGTGGGAGTTTTGGAGAAGGGTATTTCATAACCTTGTTGCAGGAAAAAGATGGAAAGAAAATCTAATAGAACCAAAATGGAGAAGTTTAACGGTGCAAACTTTGAGTTTTGGAACTATGATAAATCTGGTCATTTTAGAAAAGAGTGCAAGGAAGAGAAAAAGAAAAAAGACAAAAAGAGGTTCTTAGTTTTCAACTCTGATAAATCCTCTCAAAATGACATAGATGCATTTGTTGCAGCTTTGTAAATGTATGCATCATAAGATGTGTGGTTGATAGACTCAGACGCTTCTTTCCACATGACCTCTGACACAGGTTGGTTTTTGAAGTATGAAGAATATGATGGTGGAAAGGTGTATCAATTAGATTCCATGATGGAAGAGTGAAGGGGATTGATGGTGTATTGCATATCCTGGGTTTAGCATGAAACCTACTTTCTATGAGTAAATTGAATGTTGAGGGAGTGCAAGTTGTTTTCTCAAGTGGAGGATGTAAGATGATGAGAGGATCTATGGTGTTGGCTAAGGGTGTTTAGATTGGCTTCTTGTTCAAGCTGGATGCATGTACTATTTAGTGCAATAGTTTCTCTAAAAAATCAAAGAAGAAATATTTGGATTCTTCATCTTCACCCTTAGATCAAGTAGAAAAATTTGTAGCAGCTACATCTGATGATTGTGCATTTTCGGTACCTAAGGGTGCTCATTCCTTGGAAATGAAGCTTCTTACAGAGAAGGCAATGCTATGGAATCACCGACTTGGTCACATTGGTGAGAAGGGTCTTAGAGCTCTAAAATATAAGAGCCTTGTTGAAGGCCTTGATGATTTTAATCTCAAGTTATACTTTTGAGAACATTGTGTTTATGGTAAACAACATTGTGTTACTTTCCACTCTAGTTCTCACAAGTCTTCTAGGATTTTGGACTATGTTCATGCAGATGTGTTTGGTCCTGTGAATCTTCCTTCACTATCAAAATCTGTATATTTTTTTTTTTGATAGATGATTATAGTATAAATTTTGTTTATTCTCTCAAAAGAAAAGCTAAAGAATTTAGTCTATTTAAGGATTTTAAAGCCTTGGTAGAAAATCATACTAGTAAAAAGATTAAATGTTTGAAGACTAACAATGGTGGTGAGTTTTTTAGAAAAGTTTGACAAGTTCTGTAAAGAGCATGGGATTGAGGGATATAAGACAACTCCATACACCCCACAACAAAATGGAATTGCAGAGAAGATGAACAAGATGTTGATGGAGAGGGCTAGGAGTACACTGAGTAGTACTAGCCTTGAGTAGAAGTTCTGGACTGAAGTAGTAGCCACTACATTTTACTTAATCAATATATATCCTATATCAATTCTTGTTGATAAGACACCCATGGAGGCATGATCTAGTAAAAATCATTCGATAAGACATCTTAGAGTATTTAGATGTCAAGATTATGCTCATGTTTTGATTGAGAAGAGGTATAAGTTGGAGAATAAAGTAGTTAAATGTATCTTCATCAACTATGGTGTCAATGTGAATTGGTACAAGCTTTGGGTTCTAGTGGCCCAAAAGGTTCTCTATAGTAGAAGTGTGATTTTTTGAGAGATGAAACCTTGTACATTTGAGTTGTAGCTAGAGAAAGAGGAGAAACAAAAGGAGGTAGTTCAAGTTCCACTTACTCTGATGAAAGAACTAGATATTCCTATTGAACGTGGTGATGAGAAGAGTTTGAGAAGCTCTAAAAATTTTGAAGAAGAAGAAGAAGAAGAACCTCAACCTCAACAATTCAGGAGGTCCACTAGAGATAGGCAGAAAATTGATACATTTGGATATTCACCTGAAAGATTTGGTTATTCTTTGTTGGATTCCAGTTGTTTTTTTTCTTTGATTGCTAACACTGATGAGCCTAGGACTATTAGAGAGGCTATGGGTATGAGTGATGTAGATTCCTGGATGAAAGCCATGGATGAAGAAATGGCTACATTGAAGAAAAATGATACATGGGATTTGGTACCTTTTTCTAAAGGATGAAAACTTGTTGGATGTAAATGGGTGTTCAAGAGAATTTTTTTCCAGATGGCAGTGTTGAGAAGCATAAGGCACGGTTGGTCGCTAAGGGATATTATCAGGTGGAGGGAATTGACTATGATGAGATTTTCTCTCATGTTGTGAAGCTAACATCTATCTGGTTCTTGTTATCACTTGCAACAATGCATGATCTAGAAGTGGAATAAATGGATGTGAAGAAAACATTACTTCATGGTGACATGGAGGAAGAGATGTATATGTCACAACTAGAGCATTTCATGGTTAAAGGTAAAGAAAATCTAGTTTGCAAGTTAAAAAAGTCTTTGTATGGTCTTAAGCAGTCTCCTAGAATGTGGTACTAGAAGTTTGATACCTATGTGTTGTCATTAGGATTTTTGAGATCTAAATATGACCATTATGTTTATTACAAATTTTATAATGGTCACATTCTCATAATTACATTGTACATAGATGGTATGTTGTTTTTTGGGAATGGTGGGAGTTTGATTTCAGATTTGAAGTGTCAGTTGTCAGCACAATTTGAGATGAAGGATCTAGGTGCAGTGAGGTATATTTTGGGGATGAGATCAAAGGAGATAGAGCTAACAAAAATGTTTGGTTAAGCTAGAGCAAGTATGTGAATACATTGTTGGAGAGATTCAACATGACAACTTGGAGACAGTTAGTTGTTCTTGTAATGTAGGGGACAAAGTTTTTGTGGAGGATTGTCCAAAATATCATATTGAGATGGAGGACATGGATATAGTACCATATGAAAGTGTTGTTAGTAGTCTTATGTATGCTATGGTTTATACGAGGCCAAACATTGGTCAAGCAATGAGAGTCCTTAGTTAGTTTATGGCTAATATTAGACGAATACATTGGGATGTAGTAAGAGAGCATTCAAATATTTGTGGGTACATTTGAGTATTCCTTATGTTTTCATGGTTATCCTACTAGACCTCGACACTTAATAAGTATTCATGGATATGTAGATTTAGATTGGGTAGGTGACATTGATAGAAGAAGATCCACCAATGGCTATGTGTTCACAATGTATGGTGGTGCTATCAGTTGGATGAGTAAGAGGCAGGTTGTAGTTGCTTTGTCCACAACAAAAGTAGAGTACATGGAAGCTAATCATGCTTTTAAAGAAGCCATTTGGATTAATCATTTGTGTTCTAATATTGGTTTTGATGTAGGGCAGATTACTGTCTGTTGTGACAGTTAGAGTGCCATTTTCTTGGAAAAGAATCCTACTTTCCATGCCAGAACAAAGTACATTGATGTTGAATATAATTTTGTTCATGATATGGTGGAAGATGGAAAGGTGAAGTTGGAGAAGGTTGAAACCCTAATGAATGTTGTAGATGCATTGAAAAAGCCAATGAGCACAGAAAAGTTCAGATGGTGTTCAAAGTCTATTGGCCTCACGACCTCTAGTAGTTAAATCCTTTTACTTTCATTGTCTCTTCAAAGGTGTTCAACAAGTGGGATAATGTTGGAAAAAGAAGGTGTCTCAACCTTTGATTTTTCCATAAGAATTGATTTTTCCATAATATTAAATATTGCTAATTTTCTCACTTTGTTTTGTGAGTTACAACTTGCAATTTCTATTATGATGAGAAGTCAAGTTGGAAAGTTGATTTTACAGGTGGGGTTGTGCATAAAATATTTTTCTATTTCCATGTTGAGTTTACATGGAATGTGAGTTTTCGAGATGTAGTTATTTTGGCAAGTGTATATTTTGCAATGTTGCATGTGGTCACAATTGGAAACTTACCATTGTGTGTGTAGTGTTTTTGGTGCTTTCCATGTTACATTTTCAACCTTTGGAAGTTGTTTTAGAAATGTCTAATTTATGAATTGTAAGCTCTTATATATTGAGCACTTGTATTGTGGAGTTGTATGTTGCTGTTTTGTTGAAGTACCTTTATGCTGCAAAAATTACTCTAGAATTGTGAAGAAGTGTGAAGACCCATGCAAGAGCATAGCTCTATGATTATATTGTAACTGGTTAATTGTTGTTGAAAAATATAATTGGGTTTTGTTTTGGAGTGTGGGGTTTTTCTTCCTAAAGGGTTTTCCCCACGTAAATTTTGTGTTATGAGTTCCTTGTTTATCTATTTATGATATGTATGTGCATCTTAATCTATAACAATTAAATGTGTTTAAGGAAATTTTGCAACTCTCTCCTGCTTAGATTAGTGTAGGAAGTTGCTTCTGCTTAGCCAGCTTCCTTTCAAGTTTTATTCAGTCCACACCCACCCAACTATATTGCTAGATATTATGCATCGGTTAGGAATGGTGAAATCCAAACTTTGAGCGACCACTTCAAACCTATAACATTATAGTTATGACTCGACGATAAAGGAACACACACTAATATTTTTCATGATATGGATCATAAAGTGTGATCTGAAATGTTGATGAGAAAAAATGCAAACACAATCAAATCCACAAACAAAAATTGATTTATTATTATAGATTGTCAAAACTTAATATCTTTAACATGCTACTATTGTCAATGTCATACATCTATTTGATTGAATGTCTTAATGGAGATGATATCTTATGAAATGAAAGGTTGTGGAATCAGATCTAATTTTGAAAGCTTTCAAAGCCTTTTCAACCAATCCATTTTGTGCATGTCCTATGTATTGCAATCCATGAGACCACACTTATATCACATAGTTCACGTAATTTGCCAGGACACTGCACTATGCCTATTTTTTTCTATTCCTTATACTTTGATGGATGCCCATCGGTTTCCATGCTATGTAGGGAGGGAGAATAACAACAATGGCCATACATTTCACCTACCAATGGTGTTTGCATGAAAATCTCTTAAGCCTTTTTAACAAATCCATTTTATGCAGATCCAACGATCATTAGGCAGCTTTGAATATGGTTCCATATTTTTTTTTTATCTAGGTAGGGAGGACATTGGTGATATTTTTGGAATCTGGTTTGGAATCATTTTTTTTTAATTTTAGGCCATCTCTATTAACACTAGGCCATGAATTTTTTTCTAATTCATCCAAGCTTTCATATTTTAGACTATTTGTTTGTCGCCATCCTTATTCCATTTTTATTACTATCTCTACCATTTTAAATTCATAATAATTTTTCAAATGTTGTGCCTGATACTTCTAAATTGTTGCATTGGTATGCTTGTGAATAGTTGGGCCACACTTTTAATGGTGAAATTATGTATTGTCTTGTCCTAATTACTTCTAGGTGTCAACAAAATTGAGAATAAAGTTATTTTATTCATTGAGATAAATATTGGATTATATTTAATATATTGATGACTATTTAAGTTGTTTTTTATTGAGTGCTTAGTCATGAAGAGAAAGAATTTAAGGTGTGTAAATAGATAGAAGAGGATTTTTGGAAACTAGGAAATAAGTCACTAGAGTTTTATAAAATTAGTCAACTTTGTACAAAGAAGATTGAATTTAAAGACAAATATGATAGAAATTTATCTCATCTTAAAGGAAATAAGCTTTCTAGGATTTGCTTGGTTGATGTGGATTTCATCTTTAATTTCCTCAATTCTTTCTTCCTTGGGAAAATTGACTTCATTTAGACCATATCCACTTCCATCCGAATCTTATTCTATGCATAATATCAAATATTATATTTTCTATCTTTTTCTTAAATGAAAATATAATTTATCATAGAGCTACACTTGATAGAGATATTTGTTCAATTTAGTGAGGGCCAAAGAAAAATTTGGAAAGTTGATAATTATGGGCCTCATGACATATAATGATTTTTAAGGAAAACCAATAAGAGAACTATCAAACCCTCTACTCTAGCAGGTTGAGTTGTTTAATTCACTAATCAACAAATTCATGTATGTGTATCTATTTGCAAACCTTTGATCACCCAACTATTGCATATATATACTACATCATGAATGCAGTATAATATGGGAAAAGTTATGTGATAGAGAATCACATACAATTCTATAATAAGGGAAGATGTGATCCTATTAGGTTCTATGTCTAAATATTTTGTTGGAAGAATAAGAAGTTTTTCATTGATATGCTCACTAGCAACATGAGCATGAGGAATGAATACAAGTTGTACAATATGCAATATAGTGTTGTCATTGATGTCAACATTGTATGGAGATTGATGTGTAGATCATTTGATGAAGCATGAGTGTGCATATAGATGATAATCCAATGTATATTTGCAAGAAGGTTTGATCTGGTGTAGACAGTTGAAGTGAAAAATTGGTCAAGTATCAAAATAGTGTTTTTAGTATACAGGACATCTGGTATTTTGGTCTACATTGGTCCACCTTGAGTAATCTTGCTATGTAGTTCTAAGGAAATTTTCTTGCATGTTAGAGGAGTCTAAATCCAAGTTTTCACATTGTTTTTTTCTAGTGAAGAAGTTATGAATGACAAAAGTTTTGGTTTGTCAATGACAGCAGTTACCAATAGAGGGTGTATGATTTGGTGAGTTTGCAATTCATCATGAATTGGTATCTAGTCTTGTGGATTTATAGGAGGGTTGATAGGTGTTAGGAGTATCTTGATTCCAAGTGGCATAAAGTTTAGAGTTTTGTGTGCCCGTTTTTGGTTGATTAGTTGGTGAATTTTGATGTTAGGTCATTATCAGTTCTGACCTAATATGATATGATTATTGTAGAGTTTAAATAAGTGTTGATGCATTATGTTGGAATTAATATAGGTCCATGCTAACCTATTTGAGTTCATTATAAGGTTTGTGTTTGCAAGAGACACTGCACATATTTTTTGGTGTTGTCATTGATGGAAACCCTAGTTAGTAAGTCGATCTGCATGTTGTAATTTACTCATATTGGCAGACAAATTGAAGATCAATGATTATCTATTAGAACAGAGCATCTGGTAGATTTGTGTTCTTTGATTCATATGCAAATTTTATGTTATTACTTTGTGTTGTGGATCTTAGGGAGTATTATTTGATGCATAATCTATGTTATTTGTAAATCTTGGTGCCTTGTATCAATTTGGGTGGAAGTTAGAAGGTCCGGTGAACTAATTTTTTGTTCACCAGTGTATGGAGGCCGACTTGGTGAATATAGTGTGTTGCAGATAGTTTAGGAGTTATTGTTTAAGTATTTTTGTGTTCAAGCATTTTATTTTGGGTCCTCACTATGTTGTGGTCGACTCTTGTGGATGCACATTGAATATTATGAATGATTTGAGCTAACAATTTGTGAATATTTCTTATTTTGTTGAGGCCAACATGAAGTGATTGAATTCTTGGTGGTAGATATATATAAGTGATCGATTATATCATTTTCGTGTGTGTTTAATATGAGTTGATGTATGTTTCGAATGTTAGAATGTCAGTAGAGAGATTATGCACAATTTCACTTGTGCATTAAGGATTTTTGGTGTGAATTGAAGCAGAACAGAGCAAAAGAGCAAAATCAGTCAGAAGGTCCAAAATTTGATTGTTGAGCCTAACCGAAACTGTAATCAGGCATTTTTAGATGCTACTTTATCAATTCAAATCCTTGGAAGTATTCCAAAATTTTGTAAGGCAGTGGGCCTTTCAGTTTTTGAGTAGTGAGCTCTAGGCAGTGTGCCTGAATGCAAGTGCATTCTCATTTTGTAATATTTTCTTTTGAGTATACTCAAAACAATATTGTGGATTGACCTCCATTGTGGTTTTTCCCCTAATAGGGTTTCCATGTAAAAAATCCCTGTGTTATGGTGTTGTGGTTATTTGTCTTATTTGCATGCATTTTTATTTTGGTTGAATGTTATCAACACTTTAAGGATCAGATTAATATTGTTGAAAATTGCACAACACTGATTCACCCCCCTCTCAATGTTGCTTGATTCCAAAAATTGGTATCAAAGCTTAGTTCCTCAGAAGAAGCTTAAAATTTTGGGGAAGATCCTAGAAAGTGTTTCAATGGATTCAAGTAGTCTTCAACAACAACTTATAGTGGCCCTAGATGATCTTCATTAGGCAAAATCTGAAGTCTGGGAATTACAAGCAAATCTCATGAATGCTGAGAGATTCATTGATTCATTGAAAGAAAAAATCGACAAGTCCAGGGAGAAGAGAAGACAACTATGTGATCAGATCAAGTAGGAAGATAGTAAACACATTGTAGATGAACAACTAAGTCAAGCCCTGAAGGAAAAGATAAAAGAATGTGAAATTTTTTCTAGGGATAATGCAGTTCTGAAGCATGAGAAGAAATCTATTATGATGAGTATGACTAAGGAAATTTAAGATAGGAAGAGGAATGAAGAAAAGCTTTCCCAATCCCTGAAAGAGAAATTTGAAGAAAATAGTTGAATTACTGATGGATTCATTCAGTTGGAACTTGAATTAGAACAATCCAAACACAATGAGGAATCTTGAGCTTGAAAAGCACATTGTTGATCTCAAAGATGAACTTGCTACAACAAATGAATTCCAGGAGAAGTTAAAGATTAGCTCATCCAAGCTTGATGAAATAATTAAAAGTTAGAGGACTGATGGTGACAAGTGAGGTCTTGGATATGAGAAAGGAGAAAGTTTCAGATATGGACAAAGTAGATTTAGACAAGGAAATTAGATGAAAAACATTAGAAGATATCCGGTAAGACAATCTAATGCTCAAAATTTTAATGGTATCTATTATGTTTGCAATAAATTTGGTCATATGGAAACTCAATGTAGAAGTAGAATGAATTCAAGTGGTCCATCATTCTCTGGTTAGTGCTTTAATTGTAACAAGTATGGTCATAAGTCAAATGAATGCAAAAATGCGATGAACAACTCTTATAGAGTTTTTAGATGTTATACATGCAATAGAATTGGCCATATTTCTAACTAGTGGAGATCAAGAGAAAATCAATGGAACAACTGGTCTGGACAAAGAAATGTGGTGTGCTACAATTGTAACAAAATTGGTGATATTGCTAGATTTTGCAGAAGAGGTCAGGTAAGTCAAAGAAGAAACATGCAGAAGGATGAAAAAGGAAAAGGGAAAGTCACTATAGATCAGATAAAGAAGTAGATGAAGAAGACATGGGTAAAGAAGAGTCCCTCTATTGCAGAAAATGAGCCAACACCAAAATCAACTTCTATTAATTCCTCTAGGAATTAGGTTAAGGCCTCTAGCCTAGTGGGAGCTGTCAAGAAAATCTTTCAAAACCCCTTGCAGGTAATCGACACTAGGATGTGGATGAGTTCAGTGATCATATTAGTGATCTATAGTTTCTATTGAACAATTGGAGAGAGTATTTATGCATAATTAAAGGTCCACAGAAGAGTTATCTTTTGCAGTGTATGGAAACAAGGTATTTAGATGAGTTAGGGCAAAAGCATTTATTGCATCTAAAATGTTAGGTGTGTGAATGATAAAAAGGTCATTTCTATCTTTCATTTGTCACTTTATATTTTTAGAAGAAGTTTTAAGAGCTTAGAAATGAACTTTGGAAAAATTTGGTGAGGATTCAAGTGTGAAGGCGATTCAAAGTTCAAACCCTAATCCAGAAAAAAAGGTATTTATTGGGAAAACTTGTAAACCTATGAATTTTTGAAAATGGCTACTCCATTGGTAGTTGAAGTCAAAGATAGACCCCATTTGAAGTTCAAGTGGAATCCTTTCAAGTCTATTGAGACTGAGCCCTTAGGTGTATTTTTGTCTATTCCATATGGTGTTTTGCACATTGAAGATATTAGGGCATACATTCATGCTAATATTAAAGAGTTATGGAGCTCACAATTTCTACATTTGTATTCCAATCACATTGTTGGAGAGGATTTTTGTGTTAAGCCTGAATTCGAAACCCTAGAGGAGAAGAAATTCATGCAAATTGTGAAATTTCTCGTGTTTGATGAAAGCGAGTGGGTCCGGTACATCTTGAGGCAAGTTCATGCTAAATTCATGTGGTTGAGTCAACCCTTCAAGATTACAAAAGAAGCTATAAGTGTTGTTACAAGTTTTAATTCCTCCGGTGGATTGCCAATTTTGAAGTCTATGAAAAATCAAATAGTCACTGATGCAACTGGTTCAGTATTTGATAGAAGAGCGATGACAATTGATAACATCATTGATGTGGGTGTGAAATTTTCCTCAATGGTCATTGGTAGATATATCACTCCATCCAAGAAAATTTTGTATCTGGTACAACCATATATGTAGCCTATCAGATGGTAAAGGAGAATGCAGAGTATGATTTATGTGAATTGCTTCAAAGTTAGCTTATGGAGAATCTTGGTAAGGTTAAGAAAGACAAGAAGAATTCTTTTAAATACAGTAATTTGTTGATGTGTTTGTTCTTTTATTTCATGAATGAAGTTCTAGGAGTGGGGAAGGTGCATTGGAAAAGCGACAAGGTTGTTGCTATTCAGATTAGAGATATCTCATATAGAATTGGTGATATGCAAGCCAGGAAAACTGCAATGTGGGGATATTTCAAAAAAAATCAAAATTTAATGCAAGCCAAGGAAAGAATTCCTACCTCTATTGTGGAGAAGTATAAGGATACAATCTGTTTTATGGTGGATATTGACCAGTTCTTGATGGAAGCGACAAAACTTAGAACCGTTTGGATTATGCCAATGGGTTATGAAGTTGAGAAGAGAATTTTGGAGCTATATGCACAACATCTGTTGAGTAAGCCTTTGGATCCATTTGAAGAAATGTTTGGAACATATGTAGAGAAGAATATTCAAGTCCATGAGAAATTGAAGAAACCAATGATAGTCTGGTGAGTAAGGAAAGAAGTGGAAGTATTTACAGAGAGCATGGGCATACCTACAAAAGCTATAAGATAAGCCAAAAGGAAGAGAGAACAAGCTGAAAGTGAAAAAGGAAAAGAGCATGCTAAAACTAAATTTACTAGTTTGGCAGTATCCTCTACCCAAACTAGATCAACAAGGAGCTCAACACCCCTAACCCATCATGCAAAGAACTCTGCCCCTAAAAATGCTCAAGTTAAGGTATTTAGTAAAAGGAAGAAGGATACGAGCACAATAGTGTATACAACTCTTTTAGAAGATGAAGAGACAAAATATGATGAAGAAGTTAGAGAAATAAAGCATATGAGCACCCCTGCAGCAACAATAGTCAAGCCCTCCAATGAAGAGGAGAAAGCAAACAAGAAGATGAAGTCTGAAAAACTAGGTATGTCAATAAAGGAAGTTGAAAGAGGTATAATTAAGGATCAAAATATTAAGCCCCTATATGAAGTGTATGGTAGCTTTGATACTGTTGGTCAACGAGTCCTTGAGGAGGCTACAATACAATACTTGTACAATTTCAATGTGACTCTTGTTGATATAATGGCACATTTGCCTAAGGAATTGTATGAAATTTTGGAGATGAGGAGGGTTAGTGCCAAACCCAAAGAAGAGTGGCTAAGAGAATGGGTTCTTGCAAATCTATGTCTGATAATGTCTATAGAGGAGATGAAGGAAATCCTAAAATAAGAAAAAAGAGAGTTCAAAAGCAAAACAAGAATAAACAAGATTATGTTGGGTAAGACTAAATAAGCAGAAAAAGAAACTGAAGGCATTCTGAAGAAAGTTCTATTAAAGAATAGAATTGAAGTTGTTTCTGAAGAAGAGCATGTGGAAGATATTTCATTTCGTCTAGTAAATGAAGAGGGTATAGTTGAGGACACTCAGATTCCTCCCGATGTGCATGATACAGAACAACCTATGGAGACTGAAGCCCCTAAAATTGTGTTTGTTGAAGAAGTTGATGCTCCAAATGACAAGCAAAAATTTGTGGCTGTGGAAACTGTGGTTGAGGAAAAGAAGGGTGAAGTTAAGAGAGTTCCAGTAGAAGCAAGAGACACTACAGAGGCAATGAAGAAGTTTCTAGAAGAGCAAAAGGAAGAATTTGATCTTGAGTTGGGAGATTCCCCTATCCATTTGTCTACTTTGTCCCCAATTCAAAAAATGAAAGTCACATCATTTGCACAAGCTAAGGCTAGGGAAGAAATTTTGAAGTCTCAGATTGATGATAGTGAGTTATTGAATATTGCATTGAGTATTCTAGAGAAGATCATGCCTACACATGTTAAGGATCCATCTTTTTCTTCCTTTGGTGAGATGAAGAAGCTTATAAATTCGGTAAGCACTCATTTTGAGTCACTCGAGAAGTTAGCTCTGGTTAAAGTTTAGAAGGAATTTGATGCTAGGAAGATCAGTACATTGAAATGATTGATAGCTAATGATAAATCTTTGTTAGGTACCTGTGTGAAAAATGTTCAAAGTGCATTATCAGAATGTGGAAGGATTTATAAGTCTTGTTTGTCTTTGCCAAAACTTATTGAGGAAAATGAGGAGGTTAAGGATCATGAGAAAGACTTAGCTGCTATTTCTAACACCTTTGATCCTTTAACTATTTATGTTGGAGAGCAAGAAGGTCAAGTCATATCCTTACTTGACAAAATAAAGAGCTTGAAGCGTGATAATGACAAAGTTGTGGAAAGAGTTGGTGAACTTAAAGGCCTAATTGGTCTAAAGATGGAAACCATGTTGAATACTTTGAAGGAAGCATAAGATGCTATGGTGGTCAATGATCCAGTGAGCCTTGAATCTGTAGAAGTGCAATATTATTTACTCTGTGGTCACATAACTATTCTGGAAAGTCTCAAGAAGTGTTGGGCACAAGCTTGAACCTGTTAAAGACAAATTTTGTAGATATCTTCAAGTTTGTGTAAGTTGTTTGAATCAAAGTTTGTACATATGCAGTTTGAAGTTTTTGTTTGTAGGATTTTTGTATGCGGATTCCCCATATTTTCCATTAATGTCAAAGTGGGAGAATAGAATAGTGAAAAATGTATATTCATCTAAGGGGGAGTTGTAGTTTTGAGCTGTGAATGAAGATCTTTTTGGAGTTTTGGTTGGTAGTGCATTTTTGTTGGTACTGATTCGACACTTAGTCATTTTTCACTAAGTGTTGCCATCAATTCCAAAAGGGGGAGATTGTTAGCAAGAGACACTATACATATTTTCTGGTGTTGTCATTGATGGCAACCCTTGTCAGTAAGTCAATCCGCGTGTTGTAATTTACTCATACCAGCAGACAGATTGAAGATCAATGATTATCTTTTAGAACAATGCACTTGATAGATTCATGTTCTTCGATTCATATGTAGATTTTCTGCTATTACTTTTTGTTTTGGATCTCAGGGAGTATTGTTTGATGCATAATCTATGTTATCTATAAATATTGGTGCCTCGTATCAATTTTGGTGGAAGTTAGAAGGTATAGTGAACTAATTCTCTGTCCATCAGTTTATAGAGGCCGACTTGGTGAATATAGTGTGTCGTGGACAGTTGAGGAGTGATTGTTTAAGTATTTTTGTGTTCGAGCATCTTGGTTTCGGTCCTCACTATGTTGTGGCTGACTCTTGTGGATGCACATTGAATATTATGAATGATTTGAGCCGATAGTTTGTGAATATTTCTTATTTTTTTGAGGTCAACATGAAGTGATTGAATTCTTGGTGGTGGATATATATAAGTGATCGAATATATCATTTTGGTGCGTGTTTAATGTGAGTTGATGTGTGTTGTGAATATTAGAAGGCCAGTAGAGCGATTATGCATAGTTTAACTTGTGTATTAATGATTTTTGGTATGAATTGAAGCAGAACAAAGCAAAAGAGTAGAATCATTAAAAAGGTCCAAAATTTGATTATTGAGCCTAATCAGAACTATAATCAGGCATTTGTAGATGCTACTTTATCAATTCAAATCCTTGGAAGTATTCTAAACTTTTGTAAGGTAGTGAGCCTTTTAGTTTTTGAGTAGTGAGCTCTAGGCAGTGTGTCTGAATGCAAGTGCATTCTCATTTTGTAATCTTTTCTTTTGAGTATAATCATAACAATATTGTGGATTGACCTCCACCCTGGTTTTTCCCCTAACATGGTTTCCATGTAAAAATTTCTTGTGTTACAGTGTTGTGGTTATTTTTCTTATGTGCATGCATTTTTATTTTGGTTGAATGTTATCAACATTTTAAGGATCAAATTAATATTGTTGAAAATTTCACAACACTGATTCACCCCCCTCTCAGTGTTGCTTGATTCCAATAGTTTTTTTGTGGCGTGAATTATTTTTTGGGCTGAAAAATTATATTTTGTATAATACATCTAATTAGATCAACCTAATTGATGTTGGGATAAAATTGTTATAATTATGAGTTCATTTTGGTGTTGGGTGTGGTGTGTTATCGAATATGCAAGTGTATTTGATGTGAATTGTGTGAAAGTGATGCAAGTGCAAAGCAGAGAAGATTGTTAGAGAAAAGTGATGAAGTGTGTTGACTTTATATATTGAGCTCCAATGGAACTGTATTCCAGCATGTTGTAGATGTATTTGTAACAATTCATTTTGGCTATGTGCCACCCCTCTCTCATATATTTTCTTCTTTCTATGGGCAGTGAGTCCAACAAGACAGTGAGTCCACCTATAGTGAGCACTTCTGTAATATCTTATAACCGGTTAAAATATGTTGCGAGCTAATCCTCATTGTGGTTTTTTCCTTTTTGGGTTTTCTGTATAAAAATTTGGTGTTCATCTATTGTGTGATGTTGATGGTTGATTTCATGCTTTCCTTTCTTACTACAAATCATGTGCTATGTAGAATTATAGTTTAATATTTAAGTGGTTTCAGAGAATATTGATTCACCCCCCTCTCAGTATTTTGAGTGTTCAACATATTCATCTCTACCCATAATCCTATAACTTAATTTAATTGCTATTATTTTTTAGTGGCATAACTATATTCACAATGATTGTGAGAATTTAACTTTATTAGATTCTTGATCAACATTGTCATTTAAATATCCAACTTTGAATTCACTGGGATCTTCTCTATTAATAGATATCATTTACATAATGTCTTAGTTAGTATAAATATAATTTTAATATAGGTTTGGAGTAAAAAAAATTATTTCCACTAATAACTTAATCTATTGCATGAATCTCCTCATCTTATAAAAAAGACTCATTTAGCTGTAAAGAGATTTGTTTACTAATATTTGATACATTTTGTATTGGTAGAGATAGAGCTTCATGTACCCTCTAAAAAATTATTGGGGATAATTCACATTCTTATTATGGGGTGGCTATCGCCCTAAAACACTGCCTGAGGAGTAAGCTTGGAAATGATAGCTCACCTATTGGTTAATTTCATTTTGATAATTACTATATGAGTAGTAGCATGATTTTTTTTTCATTGAAAGAAACATGACTAATTATTCATGCTTATGTTCATGAAAATCTCTTTTAATCTCCTTACTAATGATCTACAATCAAATTGACTATATCCAAGAATTATGAAGAATACTATATTCTCACTAACAAATGATAAATGCATATAAAAATGATATATTTTTTCTCCACTCATAATCAACTTTATTTTATTATTATGTTACTAACTATGCTAGTGATTCAATTTATAGGAAATCTACCATAGATTATTGTTGAGCCTTATGCTCACGACCCATTTTTTTTAACAAAATGCAGGCCCCCCCCTTTTTTTTTGGCGTGTTGTCATTTTTCTTCCGTATTTATTTTCTCTCCCTATATTTTCTCTTTCCCTTTTCCTCTTTTCCATTCCTTCTTTCTTTTTCTCTTATTTTCTTTCTTTTCAGTACCTTGTTGGGTTTCGAGAAATCAATCTATTCCATATTGGTATATCATGCACGTCGAGATTGATCCCTAACTTTCACATTGATGCTCGATGTTTGGTTGTACATCCTCATTTTAGACTTCAAGCGTCATGTATTTGTTCTACCAAATGCTTGAACCCTGACTTCTCAATGGCAGAAACATCTTGTTGCCTCGAACCCCATGCTAGTCAAATCAATCCCTCAGATTAATCATACTGACATAATTTTTAATGTGACATTTAATGAGAAATTAATGAGGCATTTCTAAAGCTTTTATAAAGTTGTTTAGGCTCATTTTACCATTCACCATTTGATATTTGTCTTTGAAGAGCTCTGCAACCATTTCCTTGTGTGAATCAAAGCATTATTGTGTGTGTGCATTCTCCATTATTGCTTCGTGCTCAGTTGTGTTTACGTGTTGGTGCTCAATCTTGTTCACATGTTCATTATTGTGTTGTTCTTGTGCATGTTCATGTGTGGTTTGTGTGTGCTCTGTGTGTTTTCTTCTACTCCTCTTGTGTATTTCCTCTAGGTAGGATCAAAACCCAATGTCAATTTTCATTTGATTTGATTGTTCTTCCTAGTTTATGCATGTTGTGTTTGCCTTTGTGGCTTTTGTTTTTATGTTTTGGGTCAATTTGGCTATTTCATTTTTATTTTTCTCCTTCCCTTTATTTTTTCTTCTCCCTTTTTATCATTTTCTCTTTCATTGTTTTTCTTTTCATTGTTGCTAGATCAGTTTTTCCTCTCGATACATGGATCAAGGATGTTTATAATGTCATCTAAACACACGTCTAGACTCGGCCTTGCTATGGTTTTTTTCCTTAGCATTTTCAACAAGTATTTTGGGTGTCAGATAGCAGATGATCGACTTAACCTTTAACCAATGATATGACAAGTGATATGACAAACCTCTAACACATGAATGTCAATGGTCTCAACTTGCAAGCCTTCAAAATTTCAAAATTCTCAAGTTTTAGGATTTATTTTGAATGGACATGTCTTACTTGTTGCACATATTTTACCTAAGGTTGTCATGTTAGAATTTTGAAACAAGAACAAAACCACAAGCCGCAAGATCAAACAACAAACAAATACAACTTCCACGCAAGTGATCTGCAAACAATATATGTTATATTCCTCAACAAGAAAAAACTACAAAAGCAAGAGACTCTTAAAAGATATGAAAGCTCAATATGATAATCACAATGAGGATTGAGTGCTCATAAGAGAAAAACCCTAAATGAGAAAGGGATCGGATCATGAAAAGTGTCAACATCACATGAGATGAGACATAACAATCTAATATTAGATCAAATAATAAAAGCATAAAAGCACTGCTAAGTTTAGCATAAGTGCATGTGAATAAATTAGACTAATAATAAATTAAATATTAATTAATTATTAGCTAATTCATGATTACTCTAACACCCACCTTTAAGATGGACTTAGGGAGTAGCTAAAAAACCATAAAAATAATGCATGATGGGTCCTAACAAACTAGGCCTGGTGAGGTACCCATGTACAAATGAAAAATCTCTATAATGAAGAGAAATAGAGAAAACCTCATGGGATAAACTCCACTCCAAAAAGAGATGAAAGCCAAGTGAAGGTCTGAAGAAGCCTCCAAACAAGACAAATTCCCAAAAAAGAGGAACATGTAGAACATCACGAAAGTACGAAGAAGTTGTAGACTGTTGTCGAAAGATGACTAATATGGTGCTAAAATGAAGAACCTCTAGTGAGGGTTGCAAGAGTGTCCATATGGTAAATGATCCATCTCACCAAAATGCAAGGGTACATGTTGCATTTGACTGGTACATAGGAACAAGAACTAGATACATAGATCACTCCAACACAAAACCAACGAAGCCTTAGCACCAATAGTAGAACCTCCCCCCATAATGTTGAAAAAGGGAGAGCCATGACATGAACACTGAAACTATGTGCAACCAATAAGTCCATGTAGGAGAAAGAGCCTACAAATAAAAGGGTGTGAAAACTAAGGCACACACGCATGAGGCAAGAATCACTAGGATTCAATGTTGTCGTGGAAGGGACACTTACTTGACAAAGGTATGATGAAAGACAAAAGGAAAACATCAACCCCCCCATAGCACTTTATATCATAGTGTGAATACAAAAGACACAACAGGATGTGAAAAATCCCCAAAATGTATACACTAGAATGACACTTTATCTTAGTGCATCTACAAAAAGAATGTGCATGAAAAAGATGGCTATAATGCCAAAATAGGATAGATTACTGGAAATTCATATAGAAGAGCCAAAAAATGAGTCATCCCATTCAAAGAACAAGTTCCCAGGAGCTAAAACATCTAAGTAATTCAACAAAGCGTGAAAAAAAAAATGAATAAAATGTACTTGGAGAACAATCTAGAAAAATTGCATGGATGGAACTGAAGAGCTTTGAGAGATGGTTCCAACGCCGCTAAAATAGTGAATAATAGAGAAACTGATCAAAAGTTATGAGATCAATACTAAAAATAGTACCTCTGACTTCAATAGGCTGTAGAATGCACTGGTAGAAAAATTAGGTGATGAGACCCACATCACTAGAAATTTGGAAGAGCTAGCTTTTCAACAATATCTCATTTTCCCAAAAATGACATCGTATATGAAAGTTATGACCGAATGAAAAAAACTAATCCTAATGGCCATAGAAGGGGTCAAAGGGGGGTCTTGCCAATTGTTCATATAGATGACATCATATTGATGTCACCATATGTACGGATGATGTTAGCCTGACATCAATGAATATACTAGAAGAATATTCTCCCTTCCTAAAAGAAAGTTTTGGCCTTGAGAAAAATAGTTGGTGGATGAAATATACCATTTGATGCCTAAAATATTCTGATTGGCCTCAAAGAAAAATCAATTGTTAGTTAGAAAAAATGTTCACCAAGAAAAAAAATGTCACTAGAAAAAGCCAAACCCCTGTTGGGAAAACCAGCTGAAAAATCTCCCAAGAAATTTTTAGTGCCCCCGAGAAAGGTTGATGTCATTGTTGGGAGAATAACAAAGGGGCGTCGGTTAAAATTAGCAACACCAGGAAGGAAGAAAAGGGATGATGGTGTAGGCATTTAATGCCCCTACAAGGAAGTATGGGGCATACAGGGAATATTCCCTATAGGTACCCCTAAAGAACTTAAATGTGCCTTTTTGAAAAAATATGCCCCTTTTAACTTTTTAAACTTGCTTTTTTGTTTATGTATTTTTTTAATAAATTTCAAAAAACTAAAATTTATAAAAAAATATACAGACCTTTTATTTTGCAATTTTTTTGCAAAGATCATGTCAAAGGGGTCGTATAGAATCCGTATAGCTCCTGAAGAAAAAAAATTTGCCTTAGAAGCTCCCGATAGGTAAATAGGTTGAATTTATAGTCAAAATTCGTGGAATCATAGTACTCCTGAATCCAAAAATGAGGTCTATTTTGTGCCAAAATGGACTGAAATCATGGCTATCCCTTGAATCTAGAAAAAAAGCAATTGCTTCTGTATACACCTAAAAATGGTCACATCACAATAGTCTGGTAATTAATTAAATGTTTTTAATATTTAATTAAATCTCTGAATTCAATCTGCGTATAAATTAATCTAAATAATTTATTTATATTGTTCATTCTTTCAATTCGATTAAATAAATAAGTTTATTTAATCACCTTTCTTATCCATTTCTTAATTAATTAAATAAACATTATGATTTATTTATATTAATTATCATATAATCTTGGCTTGAATATTTTATTCAAATAAAGATTAAATATTCTTCTCTTCTAAAAATCCTCTAAATTCCATTCACAATTAAATATTCCAAATATTTAATTAATTCTTCTAAAGTCTATTTGCAATTAAATATTCCAAATATTTAATTAAATCTTCTAATGTCCATTCACATCAAATATTTCAAAAATGTTTTAAACCCACATAATACATAAAATTAAATAAATTTATTTATTTAATTTGGATTATCTACAACAACCGTGAAATAACTTCAAAACATAAAATTAACAAATTTCTTTGTTTCTGAGCAAAGTTGTTCCCGTGGGTTGAAGACAAACCTCTATTCTTCTCTCCAACCTCCCAACATCTTCCATCTTCCTCTCAACCTCTCCATCTTTCACCATTCAAAATTACCAAACAATCTCATAGCCATTGATCTTTGCCGGCCAGGCTCTTGCCTGTAAAAATCTATAAAAGGGATTGTCGGGTCTTTGAGAAAAAGGAGAGAAGCTTTTGTATGGGAAAACTATAGTCAATCAGCCTTCCAACATCCATAGCCTTTAGAATTATAGCATAGCATAGCTTAGCATATTAGCAATCCATATCATGGCCTATCATCCTCATATCATAGTTTCAAAAGCATTCATAATCCACAGCCTTTGTGCATAATCTACAACCCTTGTACATATCTGTATATCAACATTTCACTCCACCAGCATATAGGATAGAGAAGTACTCTCGCTTTGCATACTCGTTCTGCAGGGTGCCATTCTGAGAAGCTTTGCTTACACAATCTAAGAGCAACAGCTTCAAGCAAATCACTGGAGATAGAGGACAATGGAATGATTCTAAGGAAGCTCTATTTGATTTCTTTGATTTCATTCTATTTAGCTTTCTTTAGTTTAATGTTGCATTGGTGTGTTTTTGTTATTTTATTTTGATACTAACATTTCCCACACACATTTTTGGTGCCCACTGTGGGGCTCTTGCCCCAATTTTAACATCTTTTCACAAATTTTTTTAGCAGGTTACAGCTAAAAGAGCGTATTAGCGCATCAAACACGCTTCAACATAGTTCACACCCAAATTAGCACTCTTTAACTCTGCTACAACGCCCTTTAAGGAGTCTACAATGCTATTTACTGATCTTGCAATGCCCATTAATGATCCTACAACGTCCTTTACTCATCTTGCAGTGCCCATTACTGATCCTGCAATGCCCATTAATGATCCTGTAGCGCCCTTTACTTATTCTGCAGTGCTCTTTACTGTTTTCATAGAGCATTTTTGTTTTAGTGCTCTTGATGTCTATTTTAGCACATTTTTCTATTTTAACATAGAATTTAGAAGTCTGCAATTGTAATCTGTAACTTAAGTAGGATTTGACTGGATTTGACGTGACCACGGCCAGTAAGAGCTTTAAAAAAATAAAATAAAATAAATAACCAATCCTAGGATAGTCACTTAATTGGAATGAATCAATCCTAGGATAGTCACTTAATTCAAAATCAAGCAATCCTAGGATAGTCACCTCATTTTCTACTTTGGACGAAAAAGAACTCCATGTCTTTGTGAAGCAATATCTTCACCTAGCATAGAAAACTGTTTATTTGGGCTTAAAATTGAACTCTTACTTGCTATGATTAAAAGATGATAGGCCCATGCTCTCCCCTTAACTGGGTGATCAAAATGCCAGACTCATCTATTCTATTTCATGCAATTTTAAGCTTTGTTAAAACTTTTTAGAAGGCTTGCCATAGTGGGAAAAAGTACTCACCCTACGGGAATGACCTAAGTGGGAACAATTAAAGCCAAGTTTTCCAACCCACTTTAATCAAATACGGATGGTTGATGAAAATCCCATTCAACGGTAGTGTGCAAGATAACCATCCCCAAAGCCTTTGTTCTAAAGGTTGGGAGGTCTCTCTAGGGAGTATATCATTTTCTGCACCGAACAGAAACCCTTACTACAAACTTAGTGTAGTATCCAACTGAATTCAGTTTCTAAACATCATAATAATCACTGTGCAAGGGAGGGAAGAATCTACCCTCAAGATACTCACCATATAACTGCCAAGGATCGTTTGCTCAGGGGATCTGGTATCCACTTTCATCACTCTAAGTATGCACCTGGAAAAGACAAAAACACAGGCGCCCCTTCGGGGGTGACACGGTTGTGTGAGTCGACGCAGTTCTAAGATGTGGGCTATTGATTATTATGGTGACCTATCTGAGTACTAAGAGTGAGTCTGCTTGAACTATCTGTCATGTGTAAACCTGTGAAAACAATATTTGAAAAACATTTTGATCATACACTTGATGTTTAGTACAAGACTTAAAAACAACTATTCTACAATTTTCTTAATGTGTTTTCAAAACATTAATTCAGTAAAGATCATCCAAAACTCACAATTACATTGATTACTCGCATGTTAAGAGATTGGAAATCCACAACCTTTGTTAAGAAATCCATTCTCAAATGAATCAAAAAACCAAAGAAACCACTTAGCTACAAGAAACTATTGAAGAAAAGACGATTCTTGTACCAAAGTCGAAAGGTTTTACTTAAACATAGAACCTTTATCCATCGATATCATGATTGTGTTAGAGGTTTCACTGATGATTATGTTGTAGAACCATTATACTCACAAGCTTTCTTTCAAAGAAGAGCCCTTTCTCAAAGGCACAATCACAGTCAGTGTATTCATTCTTCTTATATTCCCCAACTTGCAATTGAATATCCTACTCGTCTGAATCAATTTCTACAATAGATAACTCAATCACATTAGGAATTTACCACAAATCCATCTTTTTACGAAGCTACGATCAAACTTCATAAAGTGAAAAATCACTTTTTTTCTTGATCTTTGTCTTAAAATTCCCACCAACAGGATTTTCATCCTTTCAATCAGGGAAAAACACGAGCTAAAGACTAGAAATCTTTTAAGTCTACAGAATCTTCATTCTATCCTGACTTTCATAACCATCAAAAATTGCACTATTTCATTCTTTTGATCAAAAGTTAGTAGAATTTGGGGCAAAGTTTATGCCTGTTGTCACAAGATCTCGAAAGCACATAGAAAAAGATGAAAGAGAAAGTACCACAAGAAAAATGGGTGATAATAGTGAGAAAGAAGAGAATCCATTTCATACTGAAGAGTTAACAGAAGAAAAGCTTCAAGAAGCAGAGCAGGATCCCCAATTCCATACTCTTATGGAAAGAATTTTAGTACGAAACAAAGAAAGATATTTTCTTTCATTAGCTAATCAAGGAGCTAAGTTACCTTCCGATTTTGATTTAGAAGGGATTAAAGAGAATCCTAAAACTCCTCCTAATGATTTTAGTGCCCTTACTCAACAGATAAAAGAATTACAAGGGAAAATAAAGGAAATGCAAAGGGGTGCAACAAAGAAGTATGTTTTGGATGACATATCTCCTTATCCATTTCATAGGAGTCTTCAAATGATCCCTTTTCCAAAACATTGTGAAATCCCTAAATTTGTAGGTACAATGGGAAAACTGGCCCCATTGAACATGTGAGGGATTTCTGAAATATGAGTCTAGAATTAGCTTATGAAGATACCTACTTAATGCGATTGTTTCCATGAAGTTTGAGTGGACAATCCATGGAGTGGCTTTCCAAGATCACTCCCCCCATCAAAACCTTTGAGGAGTTAATAAATCAGTTTATATGACAATACGCCTACAATATCCAACACCAGATAACCATGCTTGATCCTTGTAAAGTGAAACAAAAAGTAGGGGAATCCTTCACTACGTTTTGCAAAGATGGAGAAGATTGTTTGCATGATTTTCCCATCCTGTTCCTAAAAAGGAAAAGATGGATATCTTCATCAATAGCCTAGATCAAGAATTAAGTTATAGGCTTAATCTTCATTGTCCTCATAACTTTGAAAATTTGATTGAAAATGCAATCACCATTGAAGGGGCCTTGGTCAAAAAAGGAGTAATAAAACTTGATAATCCAAATTCATCCAACCATAACAAAAATGATAAAACAAGGTTTTGGAATAGAAATAAAAATGTCGTCAATGATGGTATAGTGGATGCAAACAATCTACGAACAAGACCATCTATCTTCAACCTATCAAGTACTCCATGAAACAACCAACAAGGAAATACCAACCAACAAGGAAACAACAATCAACAAGGACAAAACTCCAATCAAAACAACAAGGACAATCGTGGTAATTTCAATAACAATCTTGGCAATACCCAAACATCAAATCTACCAAGACCTCCATTTTTTTTCAATGGAATTTTACCACTTTGGGTCAATCTCTTGAGTTTGCTCTCAAGGAGCTTCTCGATAGTAAGGTTATCACCTTACCACCACAAAGAGATTATGAGCCATGAGTTAAACCACCATCATGGAATGACTCGTATTATTGTAATTATCATCAATGTAAAGGTCATAGAACAAATAACTGTCAAGCCTTGTGAAATCTAGTACAAGATTTAATTGACAATGGCACCATCACAATTGAAGGAAATCATACCAATGACGATCATCAAGCATTCAAAGATCCTTTACCAAACTATCAAAAGGGGGAAACATCAGATTCCAAAGCGAAAAGAATAAACAATGTTGAAGACAACATAATCCGCCACATTTATGCAGATGATCAACGAGTTAATGTTATAAAAATCAAGGAAAAACAAGAATATCAATAGGTTAATGTGACTACAAGAGGACAAGCAAAAGTTGTCCTAAAAGGAATTTCATCTAAGGAAGCTATTCCTCCTCCAAGTCATTATAATCTAGTTGAACAATTGAGAAAAACATCAGCTCAAATCTCCATCCTTGAACTTCTCAAAATATCTCCTGTACACAAGAATATTTTAGAAGAAGCTCTTGTAAACACAACTGTAGACACTGATCTGGATGTAAACAAATTTCAAGCCATGGTGGGACATTTGTCTTCCCCAACTTGTCTTTCATTCTCCAAAAAATATGACGCCTCCATGACACATCCGCATAATTCATCGCTTTATCTTGAAGTCATGATCCATAAACACCGAATCAGACATGTCTTGATAGATGGAGGAGCCGGTTTAAACATTTATACCTTAAAGCTAATACATGCCTTAGGAATATTAGAAAATTCCATTGATCCACGAAGGAAAATAACTATCAAGGCATATGATGATGAAGAAAGAGCTTCTAAAGGACTAATAATGCTACCTATCAGAGTGGGACCTGTTGTGAAAAATACCTTTTGTTAGGTTCTAGATCATGATCTTTCCTATAACATTCTTTTGGGTTGCCCATGGATTCATGATATGCAGGAAGTACCGTCAACGTACCATCAATGCCTCAAGTTTCCGTATGATGGACAAGAAATAACTATACAAGCCGACTACAATAGCACCCAAACTTGTTCAAATCTCTGAGCAACTCAAGACATTTTTGTGCCGCATAATAGGGAGGCTATTACTACCTCTTCTTCCAATCTACAAAGCCAATTGCAAGAATTTACAAAGAATCTTGACACCAAACTACATTTAAAAGACAAAGGAGTAGGTGAATATTCGCTATCCCTTTCTAGATTACCTCCTTCTCTGAGGTCACATGGTTAGTTGACCCTATCAAATCAAAAGATCGCAACAACCTGTACATCCCAAGCTTTTGTGCCAATCACGAAGTTTGATGGAAAATTCATTAAAGCTAACACCACCGAGGAAGAAGCCGAAGATAGGGACATCCTAAGCTGGCTATACAAAGATGAAGATGAATCTCTCTTGCACATCAAGTTACCTACTAAACAATATGGTAAAGGGTATACTATCATGCAAAGAACGGGCTATGAAGGAAATGGTCCTATAGGAAAAAGAAAAGAAGGAATCATTGAGCCAATTCAACCTATTTCAATACATCCAAAAGATAAAACATGACTTGGATATGGTAAGGATACAAAAGAGTCAACTTCACAACAAGCACAAAAAACTCATGAAGGACAATCAATTTCAGATAAACCCCATGAAGATGTCACTCTACAAAAATTTTATGGATCAGTTTTCCAATTACAGAATAGTTCAAACACTGATTCTAATGAATACGAATGGGATGATGTCTCTGAAGATACATTCTTAATAGAGAAAAGGGTGGATTTCATACACAAATTCACACCCATGTTCTTATAAGGGGAGAGCTCAAGGCCTCCACTTGATTATGTTTTACAAAGCAATCATGACTCAAGTGAGGACGATTCAGATTTTAACGAGATTGATAATCGACAAGAGAATACCATCATAGACCTTGTCCATCATGAAAATGACAACTATGTCATGACTTTGACCACTCAAGACCTTACCCAACCTAATGATCCCATACCTTTAGTCTATCCAAAACTTATTGATTGGGACAATGATGCACCTATCCATATCCCTACGTTCCATGATGATGAGGATATTGCAAATTTCCTTTGTTCATCTAATCAAGAAAACAAGTGTTCCATCGAAGAATCTCATACTCAAGATTTTGATAGGGAGGGTGTCAAGTATCTTAGCTCCAAAATAAATGAAATAAAAGATGGATCTATCGGTGAAAACTGAAAAATCGCAGTGGTAGGTCACAACAAGAGAAAATTAAAGAGTGAATCCGATAGTGAAAACCTTTTTGAGGCATTGAAGGATGAGAAACTTGACACTCTTCCCAAACATTATCAAGAAAGATCTGTTTTGATTGAGCCACAAAATCAATCAACATAAGTATAGCAATGCAGCCAAAAATCTTGCAACTTGCAGCATCATTAACAGTGGAAGAAGTACTGAAATTCATAGAGTTCTTGAAGGAGAATCAAATCAATTTTGCTTGGTCATATGCTAATATGCCAAGGTTAGATACTAATCTGATAATGCATCATTTATCTATAAACATAGGGGCCAAACCAGTGAAGTAAAAAATCATAAAAATGCATCCACATGTTGCATTATTGGTTAAAGAAGAGTTAAAGAAGCTTTTAGATGTTGGATTCATTCGGTCTATTGACTATGCAGAATGGATCTCCAATTTCGTACCTATTTCAAAGCCGGATGGAAGGATTAGAATTTGTATGGATTTAAGAGATTTGAACAAAGCATGTCCCAAAGATGACTTCCCTTTGCCAAACATAGATATGATTGTTGATTTAACTGCTGGCCATGAAATGTATTCATTAATGGATGGATTTTTAGGATACAACCAGATAAATATTGCACCAGAGGATCAAGATAAAACAACGTTCACGTGCCCTTGGGGTACCTATTGTTGGAATGTCATGCCATTTGGTCTTAAAAATGCAGGAGCGACTTATCAAAGAGCAATGACAACCATTTTCCATGAAATGATGCACACCTTCATGGAAGATTATGTCGATGATCTCCTTGCCAAATCCAACACAAGAGAAGGACATCTAGAAATCTTGTCAAAGATCTTTATCAAAATGGATAAGTTCAATGTTCAACTTAATCCAAAGAAATGTGTCTTTGGCGTTAAATCTGGAAAACTTCTGGGATACATTGTTTCAGAAAAGGGCATAGAGGTTGATCTAGGAAAAGTACAAGCTATAATGGACGTGTTGCCACCACAAAATATCAGTTAGCTCTGATCACTGCAAGGATGACTACAATCCATTAGGAGGTTTATAGCTTAACTGGCAGACAAAAGCTTACCATTTACACATCTATTTCATAAAAATGTCCCATTCAAATGGGAGGAAAAGTGTGAAGCAACATTTAATCAGATCAAGCAATATCTAGTGAATACACCAGTCCTAATTCCACCAGTTCTAGGAAAGCCGCTCATACTCTATATTTCAGCAACAAAAGTATCTTTGGGAGCGTTACTAGCATAGGGGGATTCTACAGGCAAAGAAAAAGCCATATACTATATCAACAGAACCTTAACAAGTCATGAACAAAACTATACTTTCATTGAAAAAGCTTTCCTAGCAGTAGTGTTTGCTTCTCAAAAGTTGTGCCACTATATGTTGGCTCATACAATTAAGATGATAACCAAAATCGATCCACTAAAATACCTCTTAAGGAAAGCTACCTTAACAGGAAGACTTGCAAAATGGGTAATGATCTTAAGTGAGTTTGACATTCACTATGTAGATCGAAGAGCTATAAAAGGACAGGTCATCACAGATCAGTTGGCTGAAGCACCTTTACAAGAAGAAAACCCAATGCACATTGAATTTCCTGATGCAGATGTCTTCACAGCAAAAATTAAGAAATCATGGACATTGTACTTTGATGGATCTTACACACAACATGGCTTGGGGGCAGGGATTCTTTTTGTCACACCTGAAGGACATACCATTCCAAAATCATATCAGTTGATGTTTCCCTGCACAAATAACATAGCTAAATATGAAGCATTGCTCACAGGAATAAAGATAGCATTGGACTGGCGGATTACAGAGCTGCAAGTCTATGGTGATTCACAACTTGTCATTAACCAAATCAATGATGATTATCAGACTAAAGATGATAAGTTGTTACCTTACAAGAACATGGTGGATGATTTTAAAAAGTATTTTGTGACAATCAAGTTTTCACAAATCCCAAGGATTGATAATAAAGTTGCAGATGCAATGGCTACGATTGCTTCCTTGTTACAATTATCAGAAAATAAAAAATGGTACGAATTCTTGGCGGAACAATTGTTTTCTCCCGCCTATGATAATCCAGAGACCCAAGTCATATGCCATTTAACCGGTTCTGATTCACCTTTATATGGCAAGATTTATACCTACCTAAAAAATAACATCTTACCTCAGGACTTATCCCAAAACCAAAAAAGGAATTTCATACACCAATCATCCCATTATACCTTAATTGCCGATATCCTTTACCGACGAGGTCTTGAAGGTACACTTCTTCGATGTATTGAATGTGACGAATCTGAACAAGCCTTACAAGAGGTTCATGGTGGTATTTGTGGAACTCATTCAAGCGGTTTAACCTTAGCCAAGAAACTTGTTAGAATGGGATATTATTGGCCTACCATGGAGAGAGAACCTTTTACTTTTGTCAAGAAATTTTCTAAATGCCAGATCCATGAGAATCTTATTCATGCACCTGCACAGGAACTACAACCTTTCACTCCGACATGGCCTTTTTCTCAATGGGGACTAGATCTTGTTGGAAAAATTCATCCTTCATCATCAAATGGGCATAAATTCATCATCACGGCTATAGAGTATTTTACAAAATGGATCGAAGTTGTTCCTTTGACAACTGTGACCGGTAAACAAATCTCTTCATTTATCCTGAATTACATCATCTGCCTATATGGAATTCCTAATTCTATCATCAATGATAATGGGAGACCTTTCAAGAATCAGGATGTTGATGAACTTTGTGAAAGATTTCACATCCAACACAGGTTCTCTAAACCTTACTATCCACAAGGAAATGGTCAAGCAGAAGCTTCAAACAAAACTATCTTGAAGATCTTGAAGAAGACGGTAAATGATGTCAGTCGTGATTGGCATGTCCAGTTAAATCCAACTTTGTGGGCATATAGAACCAACATTCGCACACCAATAGGAGCCACCCCATATGCCTTGGTATATGGAGCTGAAGCAATCTTACCATTAGAGGTTGAAATACCTTCGCTTAGGGTCTCATTGAAAGGATTGATAAATGATGAAGACTACCGAGTATCTCGTCTACAAGAGCTAGAATTGTTAGATGAAAGACGTCAACATGCAGCTGATCATTTGAAGGGTTATCAACAAGTTATGTCCCGTAGCTACAATCACAGAGTTAAACCATAGAAATTTCAAGTAGGTGATTTAGTCTTAAAAGAAAATCCATGCAATCAGCAAGACAGAGAAAAGAAAGGAAAATTTGAGCCAAATTAGCTTGGTCCATTTGTCATCATTACAGCATACGGTTTTGGAGCATATCAATTATCTACATCAGAAAGGGACCTATTTGAAGAACTAATCAACAACATTCATTTGAAGTTCTATGTCTGAATCAGAAAAAGTCCTAAAAAAATACATAAAAATCAGAAAAAGTCCTGAAAAATACATAAAAATTAGAAAAGTAGAAAAAAAACAAAAAAAATCACATGATCTAAAAAAGTGCAATAAAAAAAAGTGGTGAAAACCTGGCAAACAGGCACTACTTGTGATCAAAATGGGCTCCTCTATCTACTAGCTTATGTCTTCCATTCGCTTTACGACATCATCTATCCATAACTATCATCTGTACATATCTATCATATCCATATCATGCAACGGGAATCCTTGTGTTTCATCATGGCTTGATGAAATTTGTACATATCCATAATATTCAAGTTGTGTTTACACTGGGGGCAGAAACACATACTAAACAAGCAAGAGGAAACGAGCTTTTAGAACATTACAAATGGACAAATGATAGTTTGACAAAACACAACATACATTGACACATCAAATCAACCACAACACCAAAACGATCACTCAATGCCAATGACATGAAACAACATAGTCAAAACAATGTTAATCAAAACATAAACATCAATGTTGATAACCAAGCTGGATGATCTTAATCTGAATAATGTTTGAAATACTTTAGGAAAAATTTGAATTGTTGGTTGATTTTCTATCATATCTCTGGAGCAATTCGATGATGTATTGAACTAGAAAAACAAGGAAGGAGTATGATTTTTCTTTGTCTGTTGTTTGTGAGGAAATCATTAGTACAATACAAATTGGTTGCGAGACATGCTCTACTAAGTATCATTGATGACATTTCAGAATTTGCATGGGAAATGGGTTAACTCTTGTCTGTTTATGCAAGCGATACTCAGGTTAGCTCGGTTCAATATACCTAGATGCTTGTATTATCTTGCTATATCAACATTCATGAAAGCAATACTCAGGTCATCACTGGTGCTAACATACCCTTTGATGCTTGTATTAACTTTCAACATTTCAATGCTCTATGATGACACAAAAAGCACAAATAAGCTCTCATAATGGCAATATTGTACAGATAACCTGCATGGTTAGTATAGATTACATTCATTTTAGAATCTGCATTTTGCATTTATAGATTTTTTCTAAAAAACTGGCAAAGTATCAAAGTTTCATATCTTTCCAATAAATGATTGAGTACATTTTGACATTCACAAAACATCATCACATACATTTTTCATACATATTTGCATCGTAAAATCATAAAAAAAAACAAAGCATTTATCATAATCAAAACATTCATGGGAATTCATAAATTGTACCATCCATCATTTCACATTCATATTCATAAAAATCATTCATTAATAGATTGCAATCATATCATAACATTGCACTTGCATTTTCATATCTAAAAATCATGCATACGTATACATCATGAGCATTAACATCATGAAACCATCACATAAATCATCATGCATATAGAAAATAGACACATTCATCACATAATGAATCAATCACTGCATATCATATATCTCAAAAATGAATGTCAAAATATACAAAGATGTTAACTATGCATGACATAAAATCATCCAAAATGGGATCATATCAGTGTGTATACAAATGTCTCAATAGAAAATTGATAACACATCATATAAAAAGCACTACGAAGTGCTACCCTTTGATGCTGCACCTGATGAACCTGCCCCACATGCACCTGATGAACCTGCCCCACCTGCACCTAATGGACCTACTCCACCTGTCCCTGATGACCCTTAGGCATGTCAAGTAATGAGGTCAATCTGCATGCCTCGATCACATCTCTATCCACCTATACAAGCTACGGAATCAACCTCCGTGTCTTTGGGAATTGCTCCCGTAACTGCAAGACGCTCAATCCCTCCTATTGAATAGGAAGAATCATCAAGTCAAACCAAAATTAATATCAAATCATTACGACAAATCAATCAAATCATGGAAAACAAATTTAGTTCACTTTTAACAATTTTAGAAGCAAACTTATCAACAACCTATTTGTTTTTCATCATCATGAAAAGCAAATTTATCAAAATCCTGTTTGTTTTTAACAACTTTAGAAGCAAACTTATCAACGAACTATTTGTTTTTCATCATCATGAAAAGCAAATTTATCAAAATCATGTTTGTTTTTAACAACTTTAGAAGCAAACTTATCAACAACTTATTTTTTTTTCATCATCATGAAAAGCAAATTTATCAAAATCATGTTTGTTTTTAACAACTTTAGAAGCATACTTATCAACAACTATTTGTTTTTCATCATCATGAAAATCAAATTTATCAAAATCCTGTTTGTTTTTAACAACTTTAGAAGCAAACTTATCTACAACTATTTGTTTTTCATCATCATGAAAAGCAAATTTATCAAAATCCTCTTTTTTTTTAACAACCTTAGAAGCAAACTTATCAAACAACTATTTGTTTTTCATTAATTTGAAAGCAAATTTATTAGCTACTATTTGTTTTCCAACAACTTTGGGAACAAATTTATCAGACAAACATCATCAAATTAGGGCATTACAATACGCAAACAATCAATACAAAGAAAGCAGGGGCAATTTAGGTCATCAATTTTTCATCTCACATCTTTCCACGTCAATTTCTTCACATCATCATTTTTGAACGATGAATCGACATCTTAAAAATCATAAAAATTGAAAAAATTCCAAACAATCTAAAAATTCAAAAAAATTCACAAAAATCAAAATCTTATCGATTCATCGTCCGAGGGGGCATATACCTAGCAACATTTGACAATCAAAATCTAGGGCAAATTTCAAAATTCTTTGAAGCAATGCGTAAAACAAATCACTTCAAAGAGGGGAAAAATGTATACACCTAAAAATGGTCACATCACAATAGTCTGGTAATTAATTAAATATTTTTAATATTTAATTAAATCTCTGAATTCAATCTGTGTATAAATAAATCTAAATAATTTATTTATATTGTTCATTCTTTTATTTGATTAAATAAATAAGTTTATTTAATCACTTTTCTTATCCATTTCTTAATTAATTAAATAAACATTATGATTTATTTATATTAATTATCATATAATCTTGGATTGAATATTTTATTCAAATAAAGATTAAATATTCTTCTCTTCTAAAAATCCTCTAAATTCCATTCACAATTAAATATTCCAAATATTTAATTAATTCTTCTAAAGTCTATTCACAATTAAATATTCCAAATATTTAATTAAATCTTCTAATGTCCATTCACATCAAATATTTCAAAAATGTTTTAAACCCACATAATACATAAAATTAAATAAATTTATTTAATTAATTTGGATTATCTACAACAACCATGAAATAACTTCAAAACAAAAAATTAGCAAATTTATCTGTTTCTGAGCAAAGTTGTTCCCGTGGGTTGAAGACAAACCTCCATTCTTCTCTCCAACCTCCCAACATCTTCCATCTTCCTCTCAACCTCTCCATCTTTCACCATTCAAAATTACCAGACTATCTTATAGCCATTGATCTTTGCCAGCCAGGCTCTTGCCTGTAAAAATCTATAAAAGGGACTGTTGGGTCTTTGAAAAAAAGGAGAGGAGCTTTTGTATGGGAAAACTATAGTCAATCAGCCTTCCAACATCCATAGCCTTTAGAATTATAGCATAGCATAGCTTAGCATATTAGCAATCCATATCATGGCCTATCATCCTCATATCATAGTTTCAAAAGCATTCATAATCCACAGCCCCTGTGCATAATCTACAACCCCTGTGCATATCCGTATATCAACATTTCACTCCACCAGCATATACGATAGAGAAGTACTCTCCCTTTGCATACTCGTTCTGTAGGTTGCCATTCTGAGAAGCTTTACTTATACAATTTCTGAGAGCAACAGCTTCAAGCAAATCACTAGAGATAGAGGACAATGGAACGATTCTGAAGAAGCTCTATTTGATTTCTTTGATTTCATTCTATTTAGCTTTCTTTAGTTTAATGTTGCATTGGTGTGTTTTTGTTATCTTGTTTTGATACTAACATTTCCCACATGCAGCTTCAAACCCTCATAGATCTAGCATCAAGAATCCAAATTAGGCAAAACAAAAGCCAAATATGACTTTCTCAACAACTCTGAATCCAATGGTGATGTCCTTTTTGTGCCAAAATGCACCTAAAAAATGCTCACCTCCAAAATTTGCAAAAAAGAAAAGGAGAGTCCATATATGTTCCTGTAACCCTCCTTGAAGAAAAATACCTCATAAATCGAGAAGGGGTTCAATGAATCCATGTTCTGACACCATGTTAGAATTGTGAAACAAGCACAAAATCAGGAGCCACGGGATCAAACAACAAACAAATACACCTTCCACATAAGAGATCTAGAAACAATATATGCTATATTCCTCAACAAGAAAAAACTATAGAAGCAAGAGGCTCTCAAAATATATGAAAGCTCGAGATGATAATTACAATGAGGGTTGAGTGCTCATAAGAGAAAAACCCTAAATGAGAAAGGGATCAGATCATGAAAAGTGTCAACATCACATGAGATGAGATATAACGATCTAATATTAGCTCAACTAATAAAAGCATAAAAGCACTCCTAAGTTTAGCTTAAGTGCATGTGAATAAATTAAACTAATAATCAATTAAAGATTAATTAATTATTAGCTAATGCACGCATGCACTTAAGCTAAAATTAAGCTACAATTATTAGTAATTATTATCTTTAATTGATTATTAGTCTATGGGTGTTGCACTTTTATCTTTTCACATCACAAGTGTTGCTGAGGAAGTCTTTGGTAATTACAGTGGGTTGGTAGTTTGGTTGCTTGTCAGGACTAGTTAGGAAAATGCTTCACATTTCTCCACATTATTATTTTTGTTCTTGTAGCTTGGTGGATTTGCTTTTAGTGTTTTTGTAGTGTCTCATTTCAGATTTCATGTGATGTGCTTTTAATGTTTACCATAATTTTGTTTGTAATTTTTTTGTCTCATGATTGCCTTTTAGGCTTTTGAGATGAAGTATTTTGTTTTCATTTGGTTTGCACCAGCTATTTTTGGCATGAAATGGCTAAAGAAGTATATGGAAGTATTGTTGGACATTCATGGAACATCTCCTTCTGATTCACACATCAATGGTTGATCCCTTTGGTGTTGCCTATTATTTGAGTTGGTTTTTGGGTAATTTATGGTTGTTTGGTCGATAAGGCTTGTTCTCTTGCTTGCACTATGTGCTTTGGGGTCTGCTCCAACAATTAAGGTTATGTTGAGGTGTGTTTTAGTCCTGACCTATCCCGTTGAGAACCATATTGAGTAAATTTTGTTGGAAGATGTGTTTTTGGGCTAACTAGTAATGTCCTACACATTTCCTTATTAGTGCCTTGGGATGTTGTGTACTAGTTTGTTTGATGTTTGGGATCACATTGGAAGATGTAATAAGTTATTTTAGATACTCTCTATCTCCTAGATAGGATCAATTTCAATGCAATTATGTTTTGTGGCCAATTTTTTGAGATTACTAATTTTCTCTTGTTCTGGACAACTTAGTTTGATGTTTTCCTTTCTTGCGAAGGATATAAATGGAATAAAAATTCAGTTGCAATGTGGATGTGTGAGGAAAAATGCAATTTAAGTTGCAAGAGTGTGTGTGGAATGATGCAATAAGAAATGTGAGTTATGAAAATATAAGCCAGATGCTCCTTAGTCTACAAGTCCTTCAGGGATCAATGTGCTTCCTTAGCTAGTAAGCCTTAAAAAATTTGTAATATTATTAATATATTGTGAGATTTCTCACCTCTATTTTCCCTTCATATATTTTCCTCGTATATCTAGTGTTATCTTATGCATATTTTTCATCTCTTTTTTAATTGCTAATAATTAGATTAAGGTTGTTGATCTGGTTAGAAGTTCAAAATTGCATTGTGTTGAAGGGTTTAAGTTTTGAAGATACTAATTCGCCTCCTCTTAGTATCAAGGTGTGTTCAACAATTCAGTGTCAGATCTAAGTTCATCAGAAGGAGCTTAATCGTATGAGGAAGGTTCAATACAACACATGAAGGATCTTATAAGGGCCCTAGGTTTTATGGAACATATTACACCTTTTGGAGAGTAATCTAATGGAAGGCTATCTATCCCCTCTAGGGTTTGGTGTTTGGAAATATATCAAATATGGTTACACTACTCCTGCTACTCCTCCAACAGACCTAGTTGAGATTAAGTTTAATGAGAACAATGGAAAGGAAAATAGTGGTACTATGTTTGGGTTAGATAATCCAAAATTTCTAAAGGTGGTGAATTGTATTTCTACTAAGGATGTCTAGGAAAAACTTACCAGTGTTTATGAACTTGATTGTAAAGTGAAGCAAGTCAAGATGCAAAAATTCAAGAGAAAATTTGAGACCTTGAGGATGACAGAGGATGAAGATATTATTAGTTATATGTTTTGGATGAATGAATTAGTTAATGGCATCAAAGGTTTTGGTGGAGAAGTGAAAGAAGTTGAGATTGTGAAGAAGGTTCTTGGATCTCTCCCTAAATATTATAGTCATAATGTATTTTCTATTGAGGATTCTATAGACTTGGATAACTATTCAGTAGATCAATTGTTTGGTGCTTTCACTGCCTTTGAAATGAGAGAGTTTGATAAATATTCTCCAAAGAAGGAAACACCATTTAAAGTTAGTAAGAAGGAAAAAGATGAAACAAATGATCAGTATCATGAATTTGATGAGGTTGAAGCAAAATTTTTTAGAAGATTGAAGAAGGGAATCAATAAATAAAAAGGTAAGATACCTTTGAAGTGCTTCAATTTTTGGAGGATTGGTCATTTTTCCTCTAAAAGTCCTTTCAAAGAATAAGAGGATAGCAAAAAAAGAGAGAAGTTCAAAAGGAATAATTATTCGAAGGAGAGCAGTTGTTCCTTAGAATATGAGGATCATGATGATTCAAATGATGAAAAACACTTCATGGCCTTGAAATTTTGTGACAAAAAGAGTGATACTGAAAAATGTAAGATGACTAGTACCTTGTAGGCTAACAAAGATAATGAAAAATCAATGGTTGTGTGGATTGACTTTCATGCAAAGGAAGAAGAAAATGATTGAGTGATTGATAGTGGTTTCTCTAACCACATGACTCACTAGTTGGTTGTCTTAAAGCCACCATCAACAATTTTATAGAAACAAAAATTTTAGATTCCTTAATAAAATTTAAACTCAAAATACAATGGCATAGTCAAATATTTAAATTAAATTAGTTGGGTTAAAACTTATTTAACCTTGTAGTTCTTTATTTCCATGGATTTCAATTTAATTATTATTAACTAATTTAAATAAAATCAATAATTTTAATAGTTAGAATTGTTGAATAGGACAACTGAGAGGGGGGGTGAATCAGTTGTCATAGAATTAAGCCTTTAATTCAATCATTGAAACTAATCCTTAATACTACTTAAATGATTAATCATCAAATGCCAATGCAAAAACTTAAATCCAATGCATAGACACAATAACACCAGATTTATGTGGAAAACCCAATAAGGGAAAAGCCATGGTGAGGATTAGCTCATACTATAGAGAATATCAAAATTGATTACAAAAGGATCACTGCCTGAAACAAGGCTCATTACTTGAAATAAGGACTCATTGTCTGGAACACGGACTCACTATCCAACAAGGCTACAACCTGGAGGGCTCACTATCATAGATATACAAAGAAGATAAAGAATACTTGTTATAGAGAGACTACAATCCCAATGCAACAAAGGATTCTACCACAATTACTTGCACACATGCATGAATGATAGAGTTTGCCTTCTGGTCACTACATCCAAAAACTCGGTATTAAGCTTCACATTGATTTGCCACACTCTCAACACACACACTCATTGAATAGAATCAATGTCACATAAAACTACACTTTCTCTTCTCTCTTTATCACTCTTCTTATTTTCTCTTACATCTTTCTCTCATGTTTCACCATTAACTCATTGCATTTATACCATCTTCAACTTTGAAACATATCTAAAGTCGGCCATCAAAATTTAAATTCAAATTAGGTTGGTGCCAAAACATCCTAGGGTGAAATTATAATGAGGGCGACCCAAACACATGCTTCGAGGGACCCAAAAAAAATCCAAGAAACTTCATCATCCTCGAAAGTAGTATTTCACACAAGGTCAACCAAAATAGTGTAAAAAACATAGAACCATTAAGCACGAATCTTCCAAATGATTAAACTAACCTCAATAGGACCAAGGGAACACAACTCTAGAATTTTAAGTCATAAGACTTCATCAAAGAGAAATCCAAACCAACAAAAATTTTCCCGAACCTCAACCAAAAACACAGAAAACCATAGTTCACAACTGGTGAACACAACTTGCACTGTACAATGAATCAATAACCAAAAATATAGATATAACATCTATTGAAAACCATGAACAACATATATGAACTACACAACCACAAGAGAAAATCTAGACCAAAACTTGAAGCAACCACTGAACACTTGCAACATATCTTTATTACAATTTTCTCAATATCCTTATCATATACAACCAACAACAACTAGTAGATAACCAGTTGACTAGTTGACATCAATGACAACACCTACAAAATTTACACAATACTTTCATTCTTGCAACAATCTCCCCCTTTTTCATTGATGGCAGCACATGATGTGAAAAACCATCAAAGACAACATACTATCTCTAAATACATTTTTTGTTTTCTCCACCTTAGAAGATAATCTCTTATATGCTTCTTCTCCCAATATTCCTTTCCTTTTTCACATGCTTCTTCTCCCCCTTTGACATCAATAGAAAAGGAAAATGAATATTTTCCATTAATCTCTCCTTTGTCATGACAACAAAATACACACAATGACAACATCTGATACTTCCTGCTCCCCCTGAGAGGTAACCACTAAAACATCAGTCCAAAAGAAAGATAGATCCATAGAGCCACTAGACTGATGCATCTCCATATGCATCTAGTTCAAGAAATGAGGGGCAATAACCCCTAACTTCTCTTGGAGATACTCAAAAGTATCTTTAGGAAGAGCCTTCGTGAAAATATCAGCAATTTGATCCTTCGTCAGAACATACTCAAGATTGAATTCATTCTCCATGACCTTCTCTCTCAAGAAATGATATTTGATAGATATATGCTTCATCCTTGAGTGCATCACAAGATTCTTAGAAATGTTAATTGCACTTGTATTATCACAGAAAATAGAAATGGGATCATCATATAGCACTGTGATATCTTTTAATGCATGTTTCATCCATAGAACTTGTGTACAACAAGATGCAACAACAATATACTCAGCTTTAGTAGTAGACAAGGAGATTGAATCTTGCTTCTTACTTGAACATGCCACGAATCTGCATCCAAGAAAGAATGCACCACCACTTGTACTATTCTTTTCATCTACACATCTATCCAAATCTACATTTGTATAGGCACTAAGTGTAAGGTTGGTATCTTTAGGATACCACAATACATAATCTGGAGTGCCATCCAAATAACTAAATATTCTCTTAACAATAGCAACATGTGTTTCCTTAGGATCTTCTTGAAATCTAGCCACAAGATAGACTACATGCATGATATCTGGTCTAGTAGCAGTCAAATATAATATTCCACCAATCATAGATCTATACTTTCTCTAATTAGCCTTAAGTGAATTTTCATCTTTACCCAATTTGCAACTAGTCACCATAGGAATACTTACCGGTTTGGAACCATCCATCCCAAATTTCTTCAACATCTCTCTCACATACTTAGACTGTGATATGAAAATTACTTTCTCTATTTTATTAATCTGTAGCCCAAGAAAGAAATTCATCTCCCCAAACATAAAAATTTCAAATTCTTTTTTCATTTCTTCCGCAAACATCTTGCACATACTTTCATCAACATACACAACTACAATAAAGATTTTGTCATTTTCAATCTTAAAGTACAAATTACTGTCTGCCATACCTTTGTTAAAACCTTGCTGAATTAAGTATCTGTCTAACCTTGCATACCAATTTGTAGGAGCTTTCTTCAACCCATATAAATCTTTCTTCAATCTGTACACCATATCTGGTTGATTTGTTAATTGAAATCCTTTTGATTGTTCCATATAGACATCTTCTAGCTCACCATTAAAAAATGCTGACTTGACATCCATCTAATAGACCTTAAAGTATTTATAAGTAGAAAATTTCAAGAACATCCTTAAAGCTTCCATTCTTGCTACTAGACCAAATATTTCCTAAAAATCTATGTCTTCTACTTGTGAGTAACCTTTACATACAAGCCTTACTTTTTTTCTTACCACTTCTCCATTCTCATTCAACTTATTTCTAAATACCGACTTTGATCCAATGATGTTTTTATCTACTGGTCTTGGGACCGATTCCCAAGTCTGATTCTTCTTAATCAACAAAAGTTCTTCTTTCATTGCTTCCTTCCATTGTTCATCTTTACATGCTTCACTTACATTCTTCGGTTCTATCTCAGAAAGTAAACATAAATTCACTTCAGCAGTAGCTTTGCTTCTAGTCAACACACCTTTTGCCTTATCTCCAATAATCTGACTTTAAATGATTTTTCTATACATATCTAGTTGTCCTAGGGGACATCACCAGAGCATCTTCTCTTTCATTCTATTCATCTTGCTTCTCTTGCTCATCTTCTTCCTATTCTTCTACAATTTCTTATATTCTTGCACAATCATGTTCATCAAATACATATCCATCAATGTTAATATAATTCTTCATTGTCTCATCAACCTTCACATTCCCACTTTCTACAATATTTCTTAGTCTTTTATTGAAACATTTGTATTCCTTTCTTTTAGTAGATTATCCAAGAAAAATGCCTTCATCACTTCTTGCATAAAACTTTCCCAAAGTTTCTTCATCTCTTTTGATATAACATTTGCTTCCAAATATCTTGAAATATTTAATAGTAGGAATTCTTCCATGCCATATCTCATAGGGAGTCTTTGTAATATTTTCTCTTGCTTGAACTTGATTAAACACATAAATAGTAGTATGAATAGGTTTTTTCCAGTAAAATTTTGGTAAACTGGCCTCAATAATCATTGACCTAGCAACTTATTGAATTGTTTTGTTTTTCCTTTCAACAACTCCATTATGCTAAGGAGTTCTCAAAGAAGATAACTATATTTTTATTCCATGCACTTCACAAAACATATTAAACTCATGGGAGGTGAATTCTCCACCTCTATCAGATCTTAAGCATTTTATCTTCAAATTCACTTCATTTTCAACCATTTCTTTGAATTCCTTGAATCTATCTAATGCATCTGCTTTCTCTCTAAGAAATGTAATCCATGTATATCTAGAATAATCATCAATTAAAAGCATAAAGCACCTTTCACCAAGTAGACTTCTCACTCTTTTAGGACCACAAAGATCTATATGAACTAAATCTAGTAGTCTATTAGTAGAATGTTCCTTTGATATGTAATGATTTCTTGCTTTCTTTCCAAACTGACAATTCCTGCAAATAGCATTAATAGGCTTTGTAATTCTCAATAAATCTCTCATGGACTGAACAACAATGATCCTTGTCAATTTATAAAAATTCATGTGACACATTCTCCTATGCCATAACCAACTATCATTAATTTGAGTCATAAAGCATCGTCCATCAACACCCTTAAGTTGATAGATATTCCCTTCAGATTTCCTTCCTGTAGCAGTCAATGTTTCAAATCCCTTATGGATCTCAAATTTCTCATCCTTAAACACAAGATCATATCCTTTTCTATACATCTGACCAAATCTCAACAAATTATGCTTTAAACCCTTAACATATTAAACATCATTAGTATGATGCTTGCCATCAAACTTACTGGACCTATCCCACAAATTTTAGCACCAGTGTCATCTCCAAACATAACCAATCCTCCATCATATTTCTCAAGCTTAAAAAACTTACTTTTATCACTAGTCATTTGATGTGAACAACCACTATAAACTACCCAATGATTTTTTCCTTGTTTAGCATGTAGGGCAAAGATAATCATACCTCCATTTTTCTCCTTCTCTGGAGGGCTTTCCTTTACATGTTTTTCATAATTAGTAGAAGTAGGTTCATTTGTAATCACCAAGAACAAGCATTCATTGTCATCAGGATCTTCATATTCTAAATGCTTATAAGATATACTAGAATTCTCATTCACATAGTAAGCTTTGTTAATCTTCTTTCCTTTCTTTCCCTTCTCATATCTTTGTTTATTCCTTTTAGCTCTTTCTAGACACTTTGTAGCATAATGATCTATTTCTCCACAACTAAAGAATTTAAAGGGAAACTTACCTTCATACTTACTGAAGCCTTTCCTCATTCTTCTTAAAAAGTGAGCTTCTATTTCATCAAATTTCTCTTCATCTAGATCTTCAACTTTTGTAGCTTTAAAGGAAATCTCTGATTTGCTTCCATTCCTTAGACTTGACTTCCTCATCTCATAAGATGTAAAAAATCTTTACAATAGATCCTTAGTACAGGTCTTATAATCTATAATCTTCTCAATATCACTCACCTTATCATTGTAAGCATTAATAATAGTTATGAGAATCTTCTTTACAATCCTTATTTCATCAATAATAGCACCAAGTCCTCGCATTCTAGCCACTATCTCATCCAATATCTGTACATAAGATTTAACATTTTCATCTTCGAACATATGTAGAAGACCAAACTATGTCTCCAAATTATGTAGTTTTTCCTTTTTAAATCTTTCATCACCATCATGCACTCTTTCTAAAGCATGAATCCAAACTTCCTTAGCTTTCTTCAAATTTTGCACCTTAATCAACTCTAAATGTACTAGACTATTCTTCAGAATGTATTTTTCCTTATCTTTCGCTTCACAATCTTTGATCTCTTCAGGTGTACTCAGAACATTAGTAGGAGGAGTGTAAGGATTTTGTAAGCTTTCTCCAAATCATATATGCAATACTCCAAATATTCTTCCATCAATACTTTCTAGATACCATAATTAGTTCCATCAAATCTTGGATAATCATAAACCATTTTTCTAGCCATCCCAAACCTTCCTCAAGTGGTTAAGCTCTTCACCAAGGAACCAAGCTCTGATACCAATTGTTGAATAGGAAAACTGAGAGGGGGGGTGAATCAATTTTCACATAATTAAGCCTTTAATTCAATCACCATAACTAATCCTTTATATTGCTTAAATGATTAATCATCAAATGCCAATGTAGAAACTTAAATCCAACACATAAACATAATAACACCAGATTTATGTGGAAAACCCAATAAGGGAAAAACCATGGTGAGGATTAACTCACACTATAGAGAATATCAAAATCGATTACAAAAGGCTCATTGCCTGAAACAAGGCTCACTACTTGAAATAAGGACTCACTATCCAAAACAAGGACTCACTATCCAATAGGGCTACAACCCAGAGGGCTCACTACCACATAGATACAAAGAAGATAAAAAAGACTTGTTACAGAGAGACTGAAATCCCAATGCATCAAATGATTCCATTACAATTACTCACACACATGCATGAATGATAGAGTCCACCTTTTGCTCATTGCATCTAGAAATTCAACATTAAGCTTTGCATTGATCTGCCACGCTCTCAACACACACACACACTTATTGAATAGAATCAATGTCGCATAAAACTACACTTTCTCTTTTTTCTTTATCGCTCTTCTTCTTTGCTCTTGCATCTTTCTCTCATGTTTCACCATTAACTCATCTTGCATTTATACCATCTTTAACTTTGAAACATATCCAAAATTGACCATCCAAATTTAAATTCAAATTAGGTCGGTGCCAAAACATCTTATGGTGGAATTAGAATGAGGGAAACCCAAACACACGCTTCAAGGGACCCAAAAATATTGAACACACTTCATCATCCTTGAAAGTAGTATTTCACACAAGGTTAGCCAAACTAGTGTAAACACACATAGAACCATTAAGCATGAATCTTCCAAATTCTGAAACTATCTTCAATAGAACCAGGGAAACACAACTATAGAATCGCAAGTCATAAGACTTCATTAAAGAGAAATTTGGACCAACAACATTTTTTCTCAGAATTCAACTAGAAACACAGTGATGCAAAACTAAGAGGAAGGAAAACAACTATCTCAATTTCATTAGACAAAACATCAAAACCATCTTTATTTGGTTATTTATTTCCCATTCACTCTTTCCCTTTACACAACTTAACTCAAACTTTCCAAATTACACCCAGAGTTCCAATCCCTTTAGGGACCTTCAAAATACCTTAAACACCCTTAATTCAACCCAAAACAACAAACACAAAGACCACCCCTTCAAATCTTGTCAATCCATTATGACTATCCTCATTGTACATAATGTCATTTACAAGCCTCAACTATAAAGTTGGCTTTCCGAAGTACAAACACATAATTCAATGCTTGGAATGGCTCTAAGAGGCTTAATCAACATGCTCAAACACATTTTACATCACAAAATTTTACCTTCAAAGATTTGATAAACAAGTACTCAATGACCATTAGTATTCTTGTAGCCATATATTATAACTCTGTCAAAAATAACTTCAAACAAATACCTTTATCCCTAATTGTAACCACAATTTAAGATACCCCTTATCATGTATTAAAACATATCAAAATATTGGAATATATCATTTTGAGAAATAATGTGAAAACTAGACTGTATATGCCCAAAACAAGGCTAATTAGGTCTATAACCAAAATAGGCTTAATGGTTTTAATAGCTCAACACCCAATTTTTATAAGGCAACTATTGGGATACCTCAAAATTGACTTGATTATGCTTTTACAATCATCAAAAATCCATTTACAATAACCTTTCATCAAACCCTAGATTGAAACCTCTTAAACTCTATTTTTCTCAGTTTGAAACATAGGAATATAGTCATAAATTCAAGTTTTCAACACCTTAGCTTAGTGATCATGCTCCAAAACCATGGAAATATGAGAGTATATTCAATGAAGGTTAAACTCACAAAAATTCATAGTTTTCTACTTGTTAGATTCAGAGAAACATAATTTTTTTATAACCTTGTTTACCCTAATGAGGGTTTCTAAATGTCTACAACAAAATTCAAATATCTTGCACAAAATAAAGCCAATTCACATGAAAAAAAGTGTGATTGGAAGGTTATTGAGAAGTACAATGCTTACAACCAATTTTTGCATGATTTTCAGGCCGTACTATTTTGTACAAAGGCTGGAAACAATAAAATTCTGTAGAAAATGCCTAAAAACAACATTTTTATCCATTCAAATTCATTTTTGCAACCACCCACCGAGTACAAATGGAGATACAAAGCCTATTTAAAGGAATAAAACTAACCTTTCATCTACCAACTGATTCCTAACTACCTTTCAATGCCTACACTAAAGGGACCCTTCATATTCTCTATGCAACTTTTAGATTCTCTTGCATTTTTGTGACAACATTTATATTTTTTCATCTCTTATGACACTTTTGACATAAAACTCATTCTTGACACCTCCAAATGGCATAAATACATAGGGAGTGGTCAAAATGACCTTGATATAATGTAAAACCACATGAATTTGATCAACCTTCAATATTTCTTCAATAGAATCATGATGTTGTAAAGGTGCTCCTGCACCACACAGAAACCCATAGTTCACAACTGGTGAACACAGCTTGCATTGTACAATGAATCAACAACCAAAAATTTGGATATAACATCTACTGACAACCATGAACAACATATCTGAATTGTACAACCATAGGAGCAAATCTGGACCAAAGCCTGTTGCAACCACTAAAAAATTGCAACATATCTTTATTACAATTTTCTCAATATCCTCGACATATACAACCAACAACAACTAGTAGATAACTAATTGACCAATTGAAATCAATGACAACACCTGCAAACTTTCCACAATACTTTCATTCTTGCAAAAAGAATTAGAGGTAGTATTATTCATTTATTAATTTTAATTTAATGATTTGAAGCAAAGTAGTGATCATTATAGAAAATCATTAAATTATATAACTTCATAGTTGTTTTATTTTTTATTATAAATTATCAATATATCTATTGTTAAGAAATTGATTATCTTTCTTTCATAAATTCTATTCTAGGTGATAGAGCCTTAGACTTATACTTTTCTAACTTGAATTTTTTTCAAACGAATATATTTCCCTTTCAAACTCTTAGATAAAATAGGATACTTTCATGGTTGTGAGAAAGATATATTTTTGTAGAAAAATTTGTGTCTTTCCCTTACACTATGTACAACATGTTGAACACACCTAGATAATAAGAGGGGGTGAATTAGTATCTACAAAAACTTAAATCCTTTTAGACCATAAACCCTTCAACAATAAGAAAAATCAAACTATTGACAAGATTAGAAACCCTTAACCAGTTGTACAACACTTATTCAAATCATCAAAAATGAAAGATAAGAGAATGAAAAAACATGCATAAGATAATAGTGGATTTATGTGGAAAACCCAAGAAGGGAAAAACCATGGTGAGAGTTAACTCACAATACATGAAGCTCACTGCTTACAAAAATTGCAATGTTGTTTAAGGAACATTGCCATGGAGTTGTAAACTAACGCACACAACCTTAGGGAAAGATACAAGGTACTTAAATTACTAAGGTACACAACCCCATGACAAGATACAAATTACAAGGACTAGATGAGATTCACTATCTTAGAGCAGGATACATGAATATTTAGGAATTACAACATTTCTCAACAATACACTCTGTTGACTAAGGCATTAAAGCTCATTTCCCTTTTCTTTTCATAATTTAATTCTTTAATTAATCTCCACACATCTCCACTCACCCACACTCCTCTTGCAACAAAAATGTTCTTACATTTATATCCTTCACAAGATCTCGAAACATTAATTAGGTTGGCCAAAAGGAATACAAACAATGATTTCAATATGTCGACCACAAAAACATAATGTAGTCCTATCCAAAAGATAAAGAGGACCAAAAAAATACTTATTACATCTTCCAATGTGATCCCAAAAAACTCACATGTTGGCACACACCAACCCAAGTCGGCAACAAGGAAACATGTAGATGAAATATGAAGCATAATACCAACCAGCCCAAAAACATAAATTCAACTAAATTTACTCAATGTATTTTTCAACAAGATAGGTTAGGACCCAAATACTTCTTAACACAACTTCATATTCTAACATGAACCCTCAACTGCTAAGTGCGAGCAAGAGAACAAGCTATATAAACTAGTTATCCACAAATTTCCTAGAAGTCCAACTCAACACAATATGCATCACCAAAGAGATCAATCATTGACTTGTGGACCACAAGGAGATATTCCATGAACATCCAAAAACACTTTTAGACACCTTTTTCACACTTACATATCACAAACATCCACCACAAACCAAATAAATAAAGAGTACTTCATCCTAGAGGCACAAAATGTACAACCGAGAGATGAAACATTAACAAACCCACTTGCAAACAACATCAACACATGAGAATTTATAATTGAGAAACTACACAAGAACTAAGAGAACATCCACCAATCCGCAAGAGGAGAAACATCAAAGCAAATAAATGTGAATCATTTTTTTGAACTAGTCTAAACAACCAACAAAACTGCCAATACACTACAAATAATATAAAAATATGTTGCAATACAAGTGACCTAAAAAGATAGGAGTAAAAAATATACAAAGAACAAACACTAAATCACAAATCGCAAGACCATATATTAAATAGTGAAGGAATGGGGATCATTCTCCCAAACAGTCTTTCAAGCAACATTTTGTACCAGCACCTTTCACCAACATGTGAAGACAAAAACCTTCTTTCAGCAACACATACTTCCATATGAGCAACAAGAGAGAGTGCATACAACATAATGGAGACCATCAACATCATCTCTTCACCATCAACATTACTTCTAATCCTCATCTTTATTCTTTTAATCCTCATCTTAATATATCATCATGATATTATCTCTTTTGACACCAACCATACTCAATACTACTTTACTTTTCATCAAACAAGGCATGACATCCAACCATGAATATCAGAAACACATATAAACAAGGCATGACTATATCCAACCATGAACATTAGCAAATCCATTGTTAGCACAAAATCAATGACAACCCTCATCGAGTGTTGGCATCAATGAAAACCAATGCCAACAATAATCTTACCTGCATATGCAACAATTTCTCTAAGTGTTGACAATGAATGCCAATGAACTCACCAAGTGTTGACATCAATGAAAACAAATGCCAAGAATCTCCCCCTTTGGAATTGATGGCAACACACACTTTCTCATTCTCCCCCTTTGATATCAAGGACAAGGGGCAAAAAGATCATTTAAATCATCAACACATTCTACCCCTTTGACCAACATCACTTCTTCAAATAAATATACATGCTCAACAACTACACATCTTATTCAAGAAATCATACCAGCTCCCTTATTAGCAACAATCAACAAACTACCTACTCCCCTTGAGAGGTAGCACACATTAATCTAGGAGAAAAATATATGACTTGAGTTTCTCCCCCTAGATAGATGCACCATCTATGCATCTAGTTAGAAAACGGAGGGGAAATAACTCTTAACTTCTGCTAAAGATACTCAAAAGTATCCTTTGAAAGTTCCTTAGTGAATATATTTGCAATCTAATCCTTAGTAGGAACAGACTCCATTCTAACTTCTTGCTCTACATCCTTTTCCCTTATAAATTGATACCAAATTTCTAAATGTGTTTGGTCCTTGAATGCATCACCAAATTCTTAGAAATTTTAATTGTAGCATAGTATTATCACAAAATATAGGAATAGGTTCATCACAAACCAGCTTTTTATCCTTCAAATTTTCCTTCATCCAAAGCACCTGGGTGTAGCAAGATGTTGCAACAATGTACTCAAATTTTGTTGTGAATAAGAGCATTTAGTCTTGCTATTTACTAAACTAAGAGACTGATTTGTCTCCCAAGAAAAATGCACTTCCACCAGGTGCTTCTCTAGTCACCCACATATCTTTCCCAAACAACATTAGTATAAGCAACCAAAGAAAAAATTTCATCCTTCTTACACCACAAACCATAATCCAAAGTTCCCTTCAAGTATCTAAATATTATTTTCACTACCTTCTCATTATTTTTCTTAGTATTAGCTTGAAATATGGCAACTAAACATATTGCATGCATAATATTAGGTCTAGAAGTAGTCAAGTACAATAAATCTCCAATCATAGACCTATAAAGAGTCTGATCAACCTTCATAGACTCATCAACCTTGCTTAAATAATAGCTAGTAACCATAAGGGTACTAACTGGTTTGGAATCCTCCATGCCAAACTTCTTCAACATCTCCTTAACATATATAGCCTGAGAAATAAAGATATCATCATATAGTTTCAAAATTTGAAGTCCAAGGAATAAATACAACTCACCTATCATAGACATCTCAAACTCTTTTTGCATCTCTTCAACAAACCTCTTACACATGTAATCATCTCCACCAAAGATGATGTCATCAATAGATACAACCACAATCAAAATATTGTCTTCCTATACCTTAATGCAAAGATTGCTATCCGTAATACCTTTCTTGAATCCTTGCTGAAGTAAATACTTATCCAACTGAGCATACCAAGCTCTATGAGCTTTCTTGAGTCCATACAAAGCTCTCTTGAGTCTACATACCATGTATAGATCTTTTGATAGATGGAAACCATCTGGTTTCTCAATGTAGACATCTTCCTCTAGTTCACAATTCAAGAAGGCTGACTTGACATCCATCTGATATAATTTGAAAATCTTGTGAGTAGAAAAATCAAGAAACATCCTTATTGCCTCCATTCTAGCTACCAAAGAAAAGGTATCCTCGAAATTAATACCTTCAACTTATGAATAACCCTTACATACCAATCTGGATTTTTCCTTACAACTTCACCATCTTCATTTAGCTTGTTTTGGAACACCCACTTTTTTCCTATCACATTCTTATCAGTTGGTCTACAAACCAATTCCCATGTCTGATTATTTTCTATCTGATTCAATTCCTCTTCCATTTCCTTTATCTAACCATCATATTTGCTAGCATCAACAAATTTTTTGGGGTATACCTTTGACAATAAACACAAGTTCACTTTCTCACTTTCTCTTGCAAACCTTCTCCTAGTCAACACACCTTCATTCTTATCTGCAATGATCTAGTTTGTAGAATGGATATTTTGAGCATATTTTGTTGGAGTCTTGGGAGCCTTTACTAGTTTTGGTTCCTTCTCTTCTTTCTCTTCTTCTTCTTCAATCCAAGGAGGTATATGAAATCCACAAACCTTTGCTTCTTGTTAGATCTGATACAAATATTCGTCTACCCTAACATTTTTTCTTTCAATCATCTTTCCCAATATCTTGTTGTAGGATATGTAATCCTTTCTTTTAGTTGAGTAACCAAGGAAGCTCCCTTCATCATAACATTAAATAAAACTTTCCAAGGTCTTCTTCATCTCTTTCGATGTAGCATATGCTGCCAAATATCTTGAAGTATCTAATAGTGGGAGGCCTACCATACCATATCTCATAAGGGGTCTTAGTGTTATTGACCCTTAACTGTACTTTATTAAGCAATAGACAACCATGTGAACTACTTCCTTCCATTACATATCAATCATATCAACATATTTTAACATAGTCCTAGCCATTTATTACATAGTCATGTTCTTTCTTTCTACTATCCCATTCTACTGAGGGGTCCTAGGAGAAAAAAAAGATCTCTTAATACCATGATCTTCACAAAACTTTTTAAATTCATTCAAAGTAAATTCACCTCCTCTATCTAACCTTAAGCATTTGACCTTAACATCCATTTCATTCTCAAATTTTTATTTGAATATTTTAAACTTATCAAAAACTTCTAATTTATCTCTTAGAAATGTAACCCAAGTCATTCTAGTATAGTCATCAATAAACAACATGAAATACCTTTCACCTTGTTGACTCCTTGTTCTTGTAGTTGTACACAGGTCAATGTGAATCAACTCCAATGGAATTTTATCAAATCACCCCTTACTTTTGAAGCTTTTCCTTATTTGTTTTCCCATTTGACACTCCTTGCATAATGTGTTTGCAAGCTTAGTTATCTTAGGCATGTATTTTACTACGTTAGTAGAACTGATCTTCACCATATTTTCAAAGTTGATGTGTCCCATTCTTTTGTGCCACAACCAATCCTCACCAGATTGAGCCAATAAGAAGATTCTTCCATTTGCCTCCTTTAGATGAGAGACATTTCTATTTGTCCTTATACCTTTAGAAACTAGTCTTCTAGACCCTACCTTCTTCATCTCACAACTGTTGGCATGAAATGTAAGATTGTATCTTTTTTTGTACATTTGATTGATAGTAAGAAGACTATGTTTCACACCTTTGACATAGAGAACATACTTTGTCACATTATTTCTATCAATTGTTATGACACCTTTGCCACAAATTTGTGTTGACTCATCACCACCAAACTTAAAATCTCCACCATTACACTTATTAAGACCAATGAACCTTCCCCTTTCACCAATCATGTGGTTAGAGAAACCACTATCAATCGCCCAAGCATTTTCTTCTTCCTTTAAAGGAAAGGAAATCCACATAACCATAGATCTTTCATTATTTTTGTTAGCATATGAAGTATCAGACCTCTTAAATTTTTTAATATCACCTTTTTTTCTTTCAAATCCATGAGTAGGGTTGATGCAAGCAAGGTGGTTAAAACTCCCTATCCCACTCAAAATGACCAATCTCAATTAGAAAACAACTCTTTATAACACAAGTCTCTCAATTTGACTCAAACTCTCTCCTTAAGGCTTGTAGCCCTCAAGACTCAACTTTTGGTGATATCTTTTGGAGAAGGCCGTATAGAGGAAAAATCAACATCAACTGAGACTCACCTTAGGGTCTAACAACACTTACCAAAAGATCCTTCAAGTTTTCTTTGAGAAAAATTTTCCAACCAATAGACTGCCCCTATCCTAAAACCACTAATTAGCCCTCTTTTACAAAGTAGGTACCTCAAAATCACTAAGTCTCCACCCAAAATTAATGGAAAGTATTTAGTTGTGTATCAAAATGACAAAATCCGCCATAAGTTCTCAATTTTTTGACTTCTAAACCATTGTTCCATGAAACCCCTACTCTACATGCAAAACACCAAGGGTTTATTGAAACTCACATATCCCAGGCTTGTATGACTCAACAATTGCCTTCAACAAATCTCTATGACCCTACACAAAATCAATCCACTCTTACTTAGATAGTACCAACAACATTTTGACAAAACCATTCCTTAACCCACCATTTTCACATAAAAAATACCCATGTTCAGCCTAGGGCACCACTCTAATTCTAACCACTTGCTTTTCTCTACTTCCTAAACATAGAAACACCTACCCTACTATCAGATAATTCATTCCAATGAGAAAAAGATGAGGACAATAGGTGGAATGACTAATATTCCATATTTACACCAATCAAACTCTTAACTATGTATTTACAAGGTTGCTTCATAAATGTGAAGAGATCTCAAACAAATTTCAATGAAAGACTCTCAAACTAGATTAAGTTGAGAGTTAAGACATACCACCATGAAATACAAATGATTTCAAAGCATGTTCAAGACTGTACGGGCCATACAGAAGGAGCAAAGTTTAGAAAAATAGAGAAGTTGTAGAAAAATGGGCATTGTATTATATGAAATATTCCAAACAACCTTCAACAACCTCTTGTTCAAGTCTTTGGAGGCTTTAAATACATTTTCCAATCAATTTATAACTGCCCAAAATCTACAACCACCTTTCAAATTCTATGACCTTTCAAATTCCTAGAAAGTTGCATTTTTTGGCAATTTTGCACTTACAACATTTACATCTTTTTGCAACCTTTTCTAATTTAACACCTAAGACTCAAACTCAACCAAATACATTATAAATGGTCTTTTAGACCTTATTTGACCCAAAAACATGACCCTACTCAAGATAATTAACATTTCACCCACCTTAACCTCTTTTGTCAATCTTGATAATTCTTCAACATGATTTTGTAACATCTACAACATCGGCTCAAAAAACTCAAGGGTGATCAATTACATCAAGGATGGTCTCACTAGACCTTATTAAGACTCAAAAAATAACAAATCCTAAATATTACTCAGTAACAACCTTACTTGACCATTGTGGACCAAAGGTGCTCCTGCACCATACACGCCAACATAGAACTTTTCCAAGTCCCTTGGAAAGAATCTAGCAATGTGTCCATTGTTCTTCACTTGTCTCAGACCTTCATGCTTTCCTTCAACAAGTTCACTTTGTTTTTGACTCTCACTGTCCTTATCATATTTTCCATCACCATTCCTTGATTCTTGCTCCAACTATGCACTCTGCTCTGTGGGGTGTTTTCCAACTTTTCCATCATCCAACTTTGTTATCACTTTTTCCTTTACATTTGCACCAAAGCTTTTACCAACTTCCATCATCTTCCTCTGTTCTTCATGAATAGTTCTCTACTCAATATCCTTCCTATCTTCATTTTTCCCTCTGTCAACCTTACAAAAGTCTATAGCAATTCATTTAGTGGTCTCTATCAGACCTGCACATACCTTTTCCACTATCCAAATAACATCACAATCTTTTGTCTTCTTACCCTCTATCCTTTCAGCCTTAAAAAAATTGTACTGACAATTTTGGATTGCTTCTTCTTTGTATCTACTACTATAGGGCACTTAATTGTCCCAACTAGGATCTCTCCATTCAATTCTTGCCTTCCCATAGGCTTATCACCTTTAATCTACTTTGTATCAGCCTGAGACACTTTCTCATCCATTTTCTTTCTCCACACACAAGCATTCTTCTACCTCTCTATTTGCACATTACCTTTATCCTTCCTATTCAATATTCTAATAGTATCAAACTTTGACATAGCTGCAAACTTCATGCTCCCACCTTGCTCATTGCTCACATATTCTTTTCTCCCTATCATTATAATCTCACCTTGCTCTCTTGTTTCCTCAACCAATGGAGTTAGAATAAATGTCTTCCCATCCTTTTCAATGTTATATGTATTTTTTCTCCCATGATAAACTACAAACCTATGAAATTGTTAGGGTCTCCCAAGAAAAACATGGCAACAACTCATAGGTAGAATGTCATAAACAACTTTATCTTTGTATGGACCAATTTGAAACTCAATAGTGGCTTGTTAATTCACCAAAATGGTTTGATTTTCACTTACCCAAGACACTTTATAAGGCCTCTCTCTAGGTACCCTTTGCAAATTCAATTTGTCCACCATTTCACTGGAGACCATATTGTCGATGCATCCAAAATCAACAATCACTTTGCATACCTTGTTTTTGCATCTACAAGTTGTCCTAAACAAGGATCTCCTCTGAATTTTCTCTCTCCATGGATGTCTTCAAGGCTTGTCTTTTCATCATCAACATCTCACCAACTTCAGGGGTAGCACAGAGAGTATTGGAGTTTGAACTTTCAACTTCATCTTCATAATCAATTTGGGCTCTCCTATCAGGTTTCCTTTTTCCTCTGCTTGATGTGGTTCCAATTTTCTTTGGACACTTGAAGAAAGGGTGACCAAAATCACCACACTTATAACACCTGCCTAAAAACTCATTAGAATCTCTTCTTTGCCTAAAGCTTGTTCTTCCACCTATCCATCCTTCTCTTGATTCAGGTGCTTGTTCTTTACTCTTATCAACATCTTTAATATCTTCTTTAGAGTATCTTGGTGTTGAAAGTGTACCTCTTCCCCTAGATTTATTTCCTCTTCCTCTTGTTTCCTTCTATTGTTTCCTCTTGACTTTTTCTTCTAATCTTATTTCCATTTGGAAACATTGCTCAACTATTTTTTGGTGGCAACAAACTGATTTCATCTTGAATATTATACCTTAGGCCATTGAGATATCTAGCTACTCTTTCTTCCTCATCCTCCTCATGCTTTGTTCTTATACTTAGCCTATAGAATTCTTCAGTGTATGCTCACACATCTTGTTCTTTTTTCCTAAGATTTTGTAATATTTTAAGTAATTGAACATTATAATCACAAGGAAGGAACTTACCTTTCAATTTTGTCTTCATTCTCTCCAAAGAAGTGATCTTGTTCTTTCCTTTTCTCTCCCTTTCATCTTACACAAAGATTCACCACAACAAAGCATGTCCTTTCAATTTGGTTTTTTCCTTCTTCACTTTGTGTTATTCATCAATCTCCTCACTCTCAAAATAGTTCTCCAAAGCCCCTATCCAATCCAAGAGCTCTTGTCCATCTATTTTTCCCCCATACATAGGAACATCCATTTTTCTATGTCCATCTTTCTTCACAGCCTTCAAAATCTTCATCATCCTTACATCATTTGGATCCATCTCTTCTTCTTCAGTATCACTCTCATCCATATCCATTCCAGTTTTTTATTTCAATGCAACCATCTCTCTTCTCAAGGCTTCTATTTCTTTAGCCTTCTCATCAATCTTCCTTGCAACTATGCTTCCTTTAGGAGGCATCTTGACAATATTGCCTCTTCACCTTCCAACCTACAAAATCCAACCAAATCACCAACAAGAGATCTAATAACTGAGATCTGATACCACCTGATGCAAGCAAGGTGGTTAAAACTCCCTATCCCACTCAAAATGACCAATCTCAATTAGAAACAACTCTTTACAACACAAGTCTCTCAATTTGACTCAAACTCTCTCCTTAAGGCATGTAGCCCTCAAGACTCAAATTTTGGTGATATATTTTAGAGAAGTATGTACAGAGGAAAAATAAACATCAAATGAGACTCACCTTAGGGTCTAACAACACTTACCAAAAGATTCTTCAAGTTTTCTTTGAGAAAATCTTGCCAACCAATAGACTGCCCCTATCCTAAAATCACTAATCAGCCCTCTTTTACAAAGTAGGTACCTCCAAATCACTAATTCTCCACCCAAACTTAATGGATAGTCTTTAATTATGTATCAAAATGATAGTATCTTCCATAAGTTCTTAGATTTTTGACTTCTAAACCACTATTCCATGAAACCCTCACTCTACATGAAAAAACACCAAGGGTTTATTGAAACTCACATATCCTAGGCTTGTTTGACTCAAAAATTTCCTCCAAAACATCTCTATGACCTTGCACAAACTCAATCCACTCTTACATAGATAGTAGCAACAACATTTTAACAAAACCATTCCTTAACCCACCATTTTCACATGAAAAAACCCTTGTTCAGCCCTTGCACACCACTCTAATTCTAACCACTTTCCTTTCTCTAGTTCCAAAACATAGAAACACCTACCCTACTATTAGATATGTCATTCCACTAAGCAAAAAATGAGGATAGTAGGTGGAATGACTAATATTCCATATTTACACCAATTAAACCCTTAACTTTGTATTTACAAGGCTGCTTCAGAAATGTGAAGAGACCCCCAACAAATTTCAATGAAATACTCTCAAACTAGATTAAATTAAGAGTTAAGACACACCACCATGAAATACAAATGAATTCAGAGCATGTTCAAGACTGTACGGGCCATACAGAAGGAGCAAAGTTCAAAAAAATAGAGAAGTTGCAAAAAAATGGGCATTGTATTATATGAAATCTTCCAAACAACCTTCAACAACCTCTTGTTTGAGCCTTTGGAGGCTTTAAATACATTTTCCAATCAATTTCTAACTACCCAATATCTATAACCACCTTTCAAATTCTATGACCTTTCAAATTCCTAGAAAGTTGCATTTTTTGGCAATTTTGCACTTACAACATTTACATCTTTTTGCAACCTTTGCTAATTTAACACCTAAGACTCAAAACCAACCAAATACATTATAAATGGTCTTTTAGACCTTATTTGACCCCAAAAATGACCCTACTCAAGAGAATTAACATTTCACCAACCCTAACCTTTTTTGTCAATCTTGACAATTCTTCAGCATGATTTTGCAACATCTACAACATAGACTCAAAAAAATCAAGGGTGATCAATTACATCAAGGATTGTCTCATTAGACCTTATTAAGACTCAAAACACAAAAAATAATAAATCTTACTCAATAACAACCTTACTTGACCATTGTGGACCAGAGGTGCTCCTGCACCAAGGGTTTCATTAGTTGAATCATTTTCCTCATCTTCTAGGGAACAACTGATTTCCTTAGAATAGAAACCTCTTTAGAACTTATCTCTTTTTTTACTATCATCTAATACTTTATAAGAAAATTTAGATTCAAAATGACCAATCCTTCCAGAATTGAAACACTTTAAAGGTAACTTAACTTTTTATTTGCTAGTGGCCTTCTTCAATATTCTTAAATAGTTTTCTTCAACCTCATCATAGTCATCATCTTGATCAATTGCTTCATAATCTATCTTTTTGCTAGTTTTGAATGATGCTTCCTTCTTTCAAACATATTTGTCAAATTCTCTCATTTTAAAGGTTGTGAGAGCACCAAACATTTCATCTATTGAATATTGATCCAAATCCTTAGATTATTCAATAGAAAATTCCTTATGAGTATAAGATTTAGGGAGAGATCTTAGAACCTTTTTCATAATATCACCTTCTTTCACTTCTCAACCAAGACCTCTAATTCTAGTAACAACTTCATCCAGTCAGAGCATATAACTAGCAATATATTCATCCTCTATCATCCTTAGTGTCTCAAATCTACTCTTGAAAATTTTCATCCTAGCTTTCTTTACTCTATTGTATCCTTCATATATACTACTAAGTTTTCCCCATGCATGTTTAGCAGAACTACAATTCATCACCTTCAAATTTTTTGAATCAACTAACCCACACAAGATAGAATTCTTAGCCTTGAAATTGTTCTCATATAATTTGATATCAATTGGATCTATAAGAGGAGCAACAAGAACAGTATAACCATCCTTGATAAATTTCCAAACACCAAACCCTAGAGAGTTTAGATGGCCTTCCATTCTCAAATTCCAAAAGGTGTAATTTTTCCCATCAAACCTAGGACCTTTATAAGCTTCATCATGTGCCATCCCATACCATTTCTTAAGTGATTAATCTTCTTTATATGAACTTGGATCTTATACAAATTGTTGAACACACTTGGATACTGAGAGGGGGGGTGGTGAAACAATATCTACAACAACTTAAATCTTTTCAGACCATAAACCCTTCAACAATAAGAAAAATAAAACTATTGAAAAGAACAGAAACCCCTAACTAGTTTTGTTGCACATATTCAAATCAACAAGGAAAGATAATACAATGAACAAGAATGCATGATATAACATAGGATTTACGTGGAAAACTCAAGAAGGGAAAAAGCACAGTGATAGTTAACTCACAATACATGAAGCTCACTACTTAAAAAAATTGTAATGGTGTTTAAGGATCACTGCCTATGGAATTGTAGACTAAGGTGCACAAACTTAGGGAAAGATACAAGGGAATTATAGTACTAAGGTGCACAACCCCAGGGAAAGATACAAATTACAAGGACTTGATGAGATTCACTATCTCGAAGTAGGATACATGAAGATTTAGGAATGACAACATTTGTCAACAATACACTTTGCTGACTAAGGAGTTAAAGCTCATTTCCATTTTCTTTTCACAACTTACTTCTTCAATTCATCTTCACACATCTCCACTAGCTTACACTCCTCTTGCAATTGAAATTTTCTTGCATTTATGTCCTTCGCAAGATCTCAAAACATCAATTAGGTTGGCCAAAAAGAATACAAACAATGATTTCAACAAGTTGGCCACAAAAACATAATTTGGTCCTATCTAGAAGATCGAGAGGATAAAAAAAATCTTATTACATCTTCCAACGTGATACCAGACAACTCACATGTTGGCACACATCAACCCAATTCAACAACAAGGAAATGTGTAGATTAAACATGAATCACAATACCAGTCAGCCCAAAAACACTTCAATTGAATTTACTCAATGTGGTTCTCAACAAGATAAGTTAGAACCCAAATACATCTCAACACAACTTCATATGTTGGCACAAATCCCCAACCACTAAGTGCAAGTAAGAGAACAAGCCATGTCGACTAGATATACATAAATTTCCCTAAAGACCGACTCAACACAATATGTAGCACCAAAGAGATCAATAATTGACTTGTGTATGAACCAAAAGGAGAAGTTACAAGAACATCCAAAAACACTCCAAACACTTCTTTCACACTTACATGTCACAAACATCCACCACAAATCAAACATATACAAAGTACTTCATCCCAGAGGCATAAAATGCACAACCAAGAGATGAAACATCAAGAACCAACTTGCAAACAACATCAACACGTGAAAACAAAATTGAGACACTGCACAAGCACTCAAAGAATCTCCACCAAGCTGCATGAGCAGAAACATCAAAGAAAATTTAAATGTGTAGTACATTTTCCATACTGGTTTAGACAACCAACAAAACTGCCAATACACTACAAATACCTAAAAAGTCCTCAGAAACATAGGTGACCTAAAAATATAGGACTATAACATCCACAAAGCACAAACATTGAATCAAAAATCACAAGTCCATATCTTCAACAGTGGAGGAATGTGGAGAATTCTCCCAAATAGTCTTCCAAGTAACATTCTATAACATAACCTTTCAACAACACATACTTCCACATGGACAACAAGAGAGAGCATATAACATATTGGATACCATAAACATCATCTCTCCGCCATTAACATTACTTCTAATCCTCATCTTAATGCTTCTAATCCTCATCTTAATATATCATCTTGATATTATCACTTCTTACAACAACCATACTCAATACTACTTTACTTTTCAACAAAAAGGCATGACATCTAGCCATGAACATTATCAACACATTCAAAAAATGAATGACTATATCCAACCATGAACATTAGCAACTCTATTATTATCATGACATCAATGAAAAACCTAATCAAGTGTTGACATCAATGGAAACCAATGCCAACAACAATCCTACCAACATATGCAACAATCTCTCCAAGTGTTGACAACCAATGGCAAAAAACTCACCAAGTGTTGAAATTAATGATTACTAATGCCAACATGATGTGCATATGAAGACATCATTAATTTGATTGAAATTTCCTTAAATGTTGTCTTGATTTAATTTTTTTTAAAAATGGTGTTTGTGTATAAATAGTGAGCATGAGAATAACATTATACCTTGCAAAGTGAATGAGGCATATGGGTTACCCTATTGTACAAAGCTATTTGAAATATATTTCACTTTAGTTTTATAGATTTTGGACTCATTTACCTTTGAGTATATAAAGTACACCCTTTAGTGTTTTTGATTAAGCTTAGATAATACCTTTTGACCATTGTTATTTATAGTGGATTAATGGATGATTCAGCCCAAGAAGTTACACTGTACTTCTAAGTTGATGAGATAGAGCTCACTATGGCTAATAATTTTCCTCTATTATAAGGGGTCTATAGGTGGTCCATGACCTTGTATTCCTTTGCTTGGTAGATAATATATTGGTGATACCATAAGAAATTGACAGACATACATGAATAAAATTGGTTTTTAATGCAACTTCATATAATAAACTAGTAAACATCCTTTACATCCACACTTAAACCCATGTTGTTGTTTTAGATAGATATTATTTTGAGAATTAATTGAATAAAATCTGAGTCTAATATTCAACCATTTCAAGTCTAAATCCAACTCTTTCTAATAAATCCATTGCCCATTACTCTTATACTAATCTCATTTTTCCTCTATTCCAATTAATCATCCTCTAACCTCATCATCCTAGTCCATAATCAGAATCATGACATATACCAACCATAATCATTCCACTAATCCAATTTCCATTCTCATCCTAATCCACATCTTGCTTATTTAATCATCTATCCTATTCAAATCCTTTAGACCTTAGGATATTATAAATATCAAGAGAACCCAATCTAACTTATCCATACTCATCCAAACCACTCTAATCTCACCCATCCTAATCAAATAAAAACCATTTTAATTCAACCATCCTAAGCTAGATGTAACTAGTTATAATCAAGTCCATCCAAATATCCCCCATTCATTCATCATAATCCCAGTCCAATCCAAATCTTATCACTCCATGTTATCCCAATCCCAGTCATCATCAAATCACCTTGGATTGAATTATTTTATCCTAATTATTAATCCCACAAGACCAATTGTAAAAGATTGTTTAATCTAATGCCAATCCAAAATTCTCATCCTTGAAATCGATTATCATCCAATATAGCACTAATTCCTGAGCCCCTAAGGCAAATTTCAAATTGGATTATCCAAAATCCAAATAATCTAAAATATAAAACATTTAGATTGTTATAAAACCTTTTCCCCTAAGTGAAAATAAAGTTATGAAAGCATTAAAAGGAAATAAAAATAAAGGATAATATGATACTTTGATTACAAAGGAGATTAGTGAGTAATATCCATAAAAATGCTTTTAAAAGAGAGGAATAATTATATTTATTAAAAAATAATTAAAGACAACCTTTGTGAAATGGTTTGAAAACCACCCCTCAAGTATTATATAAATTTTGTATGTGAGACTTGGAAAGGGTTATGTATGTCACTCAAGGAAGAATAAAGGGGCTTGTTGCGCTATGTATATAAGAGAAGGGGCACACAAGTATGTCCAACTTGGGGTACAAAGTACACCTAGGACTGTGGCTAGAGATTTTTTGTGAGAAGGCATAGTGTGAATAGGGACACATTTTGTTGCAAGTAGGCACATATTGTGTTTTTAAACAAGTTCTCCAAAGTGTTCCATAAATATGAGGGTCGATACCACTAAAATATTTCTCAGGTGAGTGATATTTTCAAGTGCTATGGTTTAGATAAGTAGCAAACATATTATTCATAGATATTTTTTATTACAAATGAGATGAAGTGGTTTAATTAAATTTTGTAAAGATGTTATTTGTTCTTTTTCTTATCATTTTCATATTTTTGGATGTCAATTTCGAGATGGTGTTCTTAATGTGCTTAAGTCTTAACCTAGTTAATATTAATAAATAAACATTTTTATTCCATTGTATCTAAATTATAAATATACTGTATTGAATATTTAAACATTAGTAATAATACCAATAGCTCTATTGGAATATAAAATTAACTTTGATATATTAATCTATCCAATTTTATACTTAGAGAAAAGTAGCATTACATTTTTGTATTAGAGCCAAATGATCAGGCCTTCCTATCTTTAATTTTGCTTTTATATTTTAGAATTTAATATTAACTAGTCTTTAAAATGCTCTTTGTGTATATCTAGCATTATATGCTTGTTGTAACATTTGAGTAATGATACTTGATTTTATATGACCTAACTTATAACCTTTTTCCACATGTTAATTTTTTCTATACTTATACATTGACATTGTTGATTCATATATATGTGTTCATATTCATATTTAAAATTTTGTCTAAAGTTAACATTGCTTTCGAAACTCTCTATTTATACTTAGACGCAACTTATGACACTATATCCATAACTTATTAAATAATATTTCTATATAAACATTCAAATACTAAATCCATAATCTTCTTAATTATTATAAATTACCAATATTTTAAAGATATAAATCATATTTCTCTCTCTCTTGAAATCTCTATCCTCCTTTATATCCTTTAACACCATCAGAATCCACTTGTGATTCACATTCTATTGTATATCAGATGTGGTCATTGATGCCATGCCTTCTTGTCGACCACCATGGACTATGGATCATCCTCACTGCTTTGTATCCAAAGATTTATACAAGAGTATACAGACAAACGAACCCTCATTTAGGGAACATAATTATACAGGTTGAGACCTCGTGTCAAGGGCCATAGCTCGAAAGCATTAGATCCTATTTGTGAGTTGTCACATGCACTACAAAGAGGCAGTTTTTTGGTAAGCTTCATTACGTCAGACTAACATGCACCACCTGTTTCTTTGCCTCATGACATTCCATCCATGGCTTTTGTCTTATCTGTGGGGTGGAACAGTGGTCATGTCGTCTAAGTTTATAGTGGAGAGTATGGACAAGTAGAGAGTATCACACATTCCTACTGTGAATACTATTTGCTTGTTGATATGATTAGACATGTTTGAGGACAGACAATGAGCATGATATAAGAAGCTTCGTAGTTGGAGGCAATATTCCAATACTGTATCACAAAATGCATTTCATATAATGCTTTCAGTTTCTTGTAATTATTATAAGTAACCTTTAATGTCAATGACACGATAGAGGGTTGCCTCAATTGGACTTCAAATGACTGCAGAAGGTTAATCGGAAGTTCCTATAAATTTCAAATTAATAAGAGTCAGTTGGCTAATTGGATAAATTCCTACATCATCCTTGTCACAACTTTTGTTTTCATTTTCTTCAATGTCCACTTAGTGTTGTTTTTGGGTTGTGTGTGGGGAGCAACCAAGCCAAGACAATGGAGTGGGGTTTGTGAACAGGCATAATGTGGTTCTCAAAGTATTTGGAGATATTTTTTGAAAATGGGATGTCTTAGAATTTTTTTGCATTGACTTCTGTGGACATACTTTCATGTTGACATCGATCTTTCTTTAGACAATATAGAATGAATCTTTTCTCTTAGATTTCTAGGTGGGTTTATTATATCAAAATGTTCCTTTTATATTTACATAATTAGCAGATAGGTTACATATAGTGTGAGATTTGATCCTAAAACAAGTCTCACACCTGCAAACCACTATTCAATCATCGGAAAAAAAGTTTTAGTTGTCGTTTAACGGTAAACCAACTGCCATTTAATAGTAAAAGCCTCCAAAATATGAGGTGAGAGCCTCCAAAATCTCACTTATCATGTAAAATCCAGATAAATAATTATTTTTCAGTTGGATGAGAACATTCTATTTCCATTTGTAATGTTTTTTATCAATTTGATGGTAACTTTATTTTTCATTTGCATTACTTTATGTTTTAAATCTATATGCAAATATTTCAAAATTAGATAATACTTAATTTTTTTAAAGAAAAAATGTGGATGTGTCTAAGTTTATCCCATTCCATTATTTATCACTTATTACTAATGATTTAATCCAACTACATACTACTAGAATTTGTAGCACATGGCATTAATACACACCTATGTACAAACACATACTCTCTAACATATTAACATACATATAGTTTTCTATCGGCTTAACCCTTGAATCTCGTTGAGGTACAAGTGCTAATTTATAGAATTAAATATGAATTAGAGTTACTACTTTTAATTTGGATTGGATCTTTAATGCAAATCCATTCTCATATGCAATCCTTTATTTTTGACAAATAGCTTTCTTTTTATTTTATTATTTTATTAAATTTAAGATGAAAATACTTTTAGAACTCTTGAAATGTATTAATAATTTTGTCTTCAAATTCTAAATTCAAGCTATCTTAATCAGCCAATAGACTAAATAAGCTACCAACACAACACAAAATTAATTTATCTTTAAATATTTGTGGATTATCCAAACTATATCAAAGCTACAAGATATATCTCTACAAAAGGCATTTAATATTTTCTATTTTATGTTGATCACTTTGGATATGTGAAATTATAGATTAATACTCAACTCACAATATTACCTTATTTATTAAAACCATTCAATACACAATTCACATTCAATTCTTGTAGACAAACTAATAAGCTTCATAACCTAATAAAGGATTTGAATAAAAATATTTATTGCCCTAAGGTGTGCTTGAATGTATATTCTAGATATGATTTTGAAAATACAAATTTAGTTTTATGCCTTGGTCTCTTGCATGTGTCTCAATATGTACTTAGATTATTTTAGACTTCAACATATTTACATCTTCATGGAGCTTGTATCAATTGACTCATGCTTTTCTATTTTTTGAACAAAATAATAAGTTTTGTTTGAATGATTGTGTGAAGTTATACATAATTTATTTAAGGGTAATTCTTGCTTCCATTCAATTGTTTAGGAAAATATGTTAACTCGTGTAGTTTGGAATGCATGATTATCATCTTGTGATGTTTTTGAGTGTTAGCAGTAGCTGACTTCATAAAAAAAATTATTCATATCATTAATTAATCACCTTCTATGTAATAATATGATAATATTTTTATTAAATTTATATTGAGGAATAAAATTTTACATTTTTTACAATGAGTTTAATTAAATGAGAAAATTATAAAAGCTACAAGATGGAAGATCTTTAATATATAAACTTGTATTATCTCTTTGTATCATCATGATTTTCTTCATGCAAAATTACATTTATGGTTCTAATCATGTTATTTATTAGCAAACTATTTATATTTGATCTAATTTAAAATAAAACTAGACTAGGATAAGATCTAGAAATTGTGAAATAAAACTATAGATGAAATTAAAGTGAAATAAATTTACTATGATATTGATAGTGTTACATACACACTTATTTAACTATTTATTTTGGATGAGATATGATGTAGAATCAACTTAAGATATTGAGGCAATAGCTAAAATACAAGGGGGGTAATATAAGAAAAGTTCCTTAGACAAAATAAAGTTATGAAAGATTTAAAAAGAGATAGAAAAGTAAAGGATAATATGATCCTTCATTTAAAATGGAGATTAATGAAGAATATTTATGAAAAAACTTTTAAAAGAGAGGAATAATTATATTTTTAAATAGTAATTAAAGAAACCTTTGTGAAAGGGTGTGATAGTTTTAAAACCACCCTTTTAGGCTTATATCAAGTATTCATGTGAGACTTGGAATGGGGCATGGATATCACACAATTAATAATAAATTGGTTAAATTTGGGCTATGAGTATTGGATAAGGGGCACACATGTGTTTCCAACTTAGAGCATAGAGTACACCAAGTTGTGTTGTCCTAGTAGGGCTTTTGTGCAAGTAGGCATAGTGCAAGTAAACACACATTTTTTGCGAGTAGGCATGGTGTAAGTAAGCACACATTTTTATGTGAGTAGAAATATACCATTTTTAACACAAGTCCTCCATAGTTTGTCATAGCAATGATAGCCAATACGACTAAAATCAACCTATAGTGAGAGTACCTTTCCAAGTGTTGTGATTTTGATTTAAGCATTGAACTTATTATTATTCAATGATATTTTTAATTATAAATGAGATAGATTTGATTTAATTAAACTATTAAAATATTTTATTTTTTATTTTTCTGATCATATTCGTATTGCCAAATGCCAATATATTGATTTTTTTTTTAATGTGTTTCATTCTTAAAAGCTAGTTAACATTGATAAATAAGTAATTTTTTTGCATTTGTATCTAAATTAGGAATATACTTTACAATAATTAAAATTTGATAATGAAATCAATAGATCTATTTCCATATAAAATTAACTTTGGCAAAACATTTACTCTTAAGATGTTTAAATGAGGAGCAATTAATAATATTTATTGGGTAATACCATCATAAATTATGTGGATGATATTATAAGTCACATAATACCACTCATAAGATTATGAACATGGGTTATTGGTGGCCCATATTGTTTAGGGACGTGGCCAAGTTTGTGAAAGAATGTTATTCTTGCCAGAGGTTTTTTGGAAAGAAAATTTACAGGAGCACCTTTTCCATACAACCATTTCAATAGAGGCTCCATTCTAACAATGAGGTATTCATTTTATAGAAAAAAAGTAAAAAAATTCAAAAATAGATATAGGTGGATATTGGTGGCCAATGAATACTTTACAAAATGGGTAAAGGAAATCCCCACAAGGAATGTAACCTAAAAGGTAGCAATAGAATTTCTTCTCAATAACATAATCACCAAGTTTGGCATGCCATCTAGGATTTTGTTGATAATGCAATTTTTTTCACATTGAAAGACATTCTTGATGTCTTCATAGTATGTGATCACTTTAACACATTCTTCACCTTATCATCCATATGTAAATGGACAAGTAGCAACAAATGCACAATGAACATCATCTAGATTTTTTGGATGTAAATAAAAAAAGATGGAATGATAAGTTCAAATTTTATGTCTAAGAAGATAGGGTGACCTACAATAAGGATAATGGGAAGATTTCATTTGAATTATTGTATGATGTTGAAGCCAAATTTCCAATTATCCTTGAGTTACCAATCTATAGTTTTCTACAAAAAATTGAAGGGGAAAAAGAAAGTACCATCTCCCAAAGAATACATGAGTTGGAAGAATTGGAAGAAGCCACATGTGAGGGCTTCCCATGAGAAAAAAATGTTGAGACAACAAAAATTGAAGTACCTCTTTGATAAGAAGGTTGCCATGAGGGACTTTTAGATTGGGGATCTTGTTCTCATGTGGATTTATAGATTATAAAATAAGGGAAAGCATAGAAAGCTTGATGCCTATAGGTTGGTCCCTTTCAAGTTGTTGAATGTTGTGGTCTAGGAACGTTCTACCTCAAGATTCTAGATGGAGATTACATAGATTTTCTAGTTTGTGGTCAACACCTTAAGAATTATTTTTCTTGAGGGTAAGGTTATTGGAACCTTTGTAGCATAAGTTATTTTTGTTTTGTTTTTTGTCTTGTATATATGCCTATTGTCTATTGAGAGTCAACCTTGTTTTGTTTTTCTCATTTTTTGGTATACTTGGAGATCTGGATTCTCAATATTCCCACAAGAGACACAAACCCCCACCTAGAGCCAATATCGACACCTTTCTTTTTAATGTTCTTTTTCCTTGCCTACCCTATGATAGTAGTTGATCTAAGAAAATTATTCTAGATGGTCCTTTACCAAATTTCTAGGCATATTTAGAAAGAGAATAAAGAATTAGGACTAGTTTCCTTTTGTAGTTTTGTGAAATTTTCCAAGGGGTGAAAGTTATGTCTTTGTAGATTTTATCCTTCCATCTAGCCCAAGTTTTGATGAATCACATTTTATCACAAGTGTAATTAAATTCAAAATCAACTTAAGTCTTTGCAAGTGTATACTTTTCCCATTCATCTAAACTTCCACTTCAAATTTCTTTATTTGGTTCATATGGATTTTCCTACATGATGTAGTTGGAATCCAAACCTTTATAGAAAGAAAAATGTGAATTTTGGTTGGAAGTGAAATTATCATAGGAATATATAGAAGTATATTTTCCACAAGTTCATGTTGAATCCCCTTGACCTGATTGAAAGTGAAAATACTAAGGATATATTTGCATCAATGAGTTGTTGAACTATTCCTAGGCTAGATAATTATGGATGTTTCTTGATGATGCACCTTTGAACATGAAAAAGGTAAAATTAAACACTAATAAAGCTAAAATTATTTGAATAGGAACTTAATATTAGCATCACTTAATGAAGGCTAATATCTCACATATATTGTTTTATGGGGGAGCTAAAGGTCTACAAGACCTTATGAGATTAGTGATGGCATCTAGATATATCCACCAAGGTCCCGAAATTCTACCAAGGCCATAATAGTCCAATTTTTATACTCAATAGCAATATGATCTTCTATATGGGACCAATTCTCATGCTACATCCTAATCCTAGTCAAGGCCTCACATCTTGTAAAAATGAAAAGATTATCTCTTTGAGGCAACCATTAATTCTCAAGAACCACCTTAACTACTAAAATTGCAATTCACCACCCAAAGCACAAGGAAAAATTTATCTAGACAACTTTTTCTTGAAACACAACAACCACAATACCAAAGATGCAACATAAACATGTCATACCTGCACAATAATGTGCACATAAGTGTTACATAAAACAACATGAAACAATGTCAACAACAGAAAAAAGTCATCACCATTGCATAAGTGAGGTGAAAAAATGAAAGAATAACCACTAATGGGATATATTCACCATGGAAAACAAGGGAGAGAGAAAGAGAACATCTCCAACACAATGATCAACTACAACCTATGATCACAGTCTCTCACAACATGACTCTAGAATAGGATGAGGGAATCATCATCCTAAACTTCTCATCTAAACTAACTTAACCAACCAACACATGGAAAAACCATTAATAAATAATGTCAAAGTAGGAGATACAAACTCTCCACTAACTAGAATAATGATGGTCACTTCCAGAAAAACCACACACTTTTCAAGATGTCCTATCACAATGTGACATCAAAAACTAACAATAGCAAATATGAAGGGTTAAAAATTTTCCAAGACTTCACAAGACAAGGTGTACAATCTCCCTAACCCTAAGTTTTTTAAATAGCTAACTTTAGAAGAGTGCACATAAAATTATGCAAGAGAACTAGCAAGTCCTTAAAAAATAATCTTAATGAAAGGTTAAAAGCACAAATAGACCCCTAGGACCATGATGAAAAACTTTCATTTATATGGTTTACCCATTCGAGGTTTGAAATTGAAAGGAACTAACAAGAAAAAAAGAGAGAAAACTTGACTAGGTTTCTGAAGACCTGGTTGACTAAAATGATCACCACAAACAAACAAAAAGGGATAAAATTTATCTGAAAAGGGCATATGACTAGAAAATCCTTGAATAACCTTGGTTAAGAGGTTTTTGTATTAAGGAAATTTTATGGGAACGAGTCCACCCCTGTACAGTACCAGGTGGTGGAACCCTGAAAAGTTTTCTTATTCCACTAGTTTGAAAATGCATCTTCCTTGGTCTTCTCTCGATCTGTTAAGGGTTAGGGTTTCAGGTTTTATATGAGAAGTGGTTTACTTTGACGATTTTCTCCTTTTTCTAAACCCTTTTCCTTTTGGTCTATTCCTTTTTTGACCTCTTATGGTCAGTTTCTGGTAATGTTAAAAACAACTTGAGCCATTGAAGTCCATGAAGTAACCAGCCCCTCGTGCCTGGGTCCGAGAAATCTATTTATTATATAAACTGATTGATCAACCTTGTTTGGCCTTTACAGATCCTTTGAATAAAATGGTTTTAAGTTGTTTGAGGCCTTATCACACATTGTCATAGGTGGTCCCCTTTCCAAAATAACTTGTGAGCATGTGCCAAATTGTTTCACTTAAGTTCTCATTCATTTCCTTTGCCCATCGCTCATCATAGATAACTTTAAGAATGCTTGAATTACATTAGTGATGTGTGATGAGCAATGTTTTCTTTGTGTCCTGCATCATGGATAGGTTATGGATCTTGAGTCATGAATTGGTGATGAGTTATAACCCTTTGTTCTCTTTGAATTTTCTTCTATTGCTCATCGTAGATTGGTTGTAAACTTTGAGTTCCAAAGTAGCAATGAGTGATGCATTCTATGTTCCAATATTCTATCATGGATTTAAATTACTCTTGTGAGTGATGTTTCCTATGCCTTTGATTTTGAAGAAGGTACACATGGCTTGATCTTGTTCCATCACTCCTTCTCTCCCATCATTGATGTGATCTAGAGGTTGAGGTGTGAATTAAAGATGCGTGATGGGAGATGAACATAATCAAAGGAGGGCCTTGATACAAAGGCCGAGATCTCATCACATAGGTGCTCACATCACTGATAGGAATTGTTGAGGAAGAAATATATTAACGTTGAGCAATGGCCTCCAAACAAGAGATGACTAAGGTAAATAAGCTTGACGACATGGCAACATCTTGAGAAAATAATTTAAAGAAAAGGAGAAACTAGCGAGGTGAAAGGAGAGCCACTGATATGGTTTTGAAAAAAGATGATCAATGGCCAGTTTTTAAACATGAATGGATAAATATCAGTTCACTTTCACTCACGCGAGATTTCTATCAACCATTAATGGTGTACACTCCATTTTTATGGCCATAAAGAAGGTAGTTGGCTCATTTTCCTTGCATTTGAAATTTCTCAGGAGCAGAGAAGATAATCAAAGTCCAAGGAAATAGTGTGGAGTGATCCAATAAACAATTGCAGAGGCATTAGCATCGAATTTTCACCGAGGTAAGAAAATTATAATATCTCATCCTGCCAATTGCATTGAATTATGCTAGTCTGGAAATTAGTAAGGAGTTTGAACTTGATAAATGTACTTAGGGTTTACTCATTGTGTGTTTTCAATTGGGTTAGTAGGGATTGCATAAGGTCTGGGAGGGTTTTGTTCTGTAAATTGTTTCCTAAGAATTAAAACCTGATAGGCCTTTCTATTAAATGAAAATTTTAAACACAAGCCTTGCCACATTGTAAAATGAGCGAACTAGAACCTAGTGAGTCTACAATTAGGTCTGAGAGAAAATCCAATCAAAAAATAGTTAAGAAGTCCAAAACTAAAGATGTCACATTTGCACCTAAGCTAGAGGTTCCAAAAGCACCTACAAATCCCAAAGCTGAGAAGAGATCCCGTGAAAAATTCATGGAAGGTACATATGAGGATGTGAAAGAGGGAGGGTCATATATTGGAAAGAGGCCCACAGGGTAGGTTTTTGTAACAAGTAGGTTGGTTGACCTTGCTGGTGTGGAATTGGAGAACTAGCTCAACCATAGAATGGATGGGAATTGTTTCTATATGCCTTTAACAGAAGGCATAGCCAGACGACCGTCTAGACATTTGTGGGGTTTAAACCTTGGGAAGCTAGTTGTACCCAATTTATTTGTGGAAGTTGATGTAATGAAGGCACTAGGAAAACATTTTGATCCTATGGAAAGGAAGATAAAAAGTCAGAATGGCACTCTAATCCTTGAAGTAACAAGGGATAACATTGTAGAGGTATTCAAGTTGAACCCTTACTATATAGTCGACATTGGGTGTGTAAAATCAAATCGTGAATATGAGAAAAATAGGTATTCTTTTAGGAATAGTTTGATCGTAAGGAACAAAAAAGTGGTAAGGGATTTGGTCCCACATAATTGGAGCCCTTCGAGTGTGAAGATTTTGTTAATTACTTCAAGAAATCCTACTATTGTCTGAATAAAGTCTTAGGTTCAAATTTTGTTGTCAAGAATAGCTACAGACATGTTGGTTATGATAGTTGATATAAAAAATTGGAACCCTATTAGGGGATTTGACTATGTTGCTTATCTTGTAGAGGAAATGCATAAGGGGTTCATTGCTTTGAAGAAAGGAACTATCCCATTGGTCTTCTATCATTACTCTTTATTAATGCACGTGCTCTTGTATACTAGACAAGACAAGTGGAAGGTGATAAATCTTAGGTAGCTAGATAATGAGAACAACCTTTTTCCTTGAACCGTAGATTTTTGGGTAGGGCTTATAGACTACTCTTGCACTCTTAGGGTATTTCCCCTAAAAGGAGAGAGATAAACCCTACTCAAAGGAATCTACACTAGGTTCACTCAAATTATGCAATGTGTGATGTTATTTGAACTAAATGGAATTATCTAAGTGTAGTTATATGAACTAATTGACTAATTATGTATGCAAAACCTAAGAATTATGCAATGTTGGAAAACACAGTGTGATATGCAAACATGAACTAAGAATGAATAAATGCAAAACAAAAAAGAAAAGGCATGAATCAGAGTGCACTTGTGTAGAGAATGGAGAATCTGGAATCTTATAAATGTTGTCTGAGATCACAAAAAATCACTAGTGGGACTCATTCGCCACTAATGGTGAATTAGTCCCGCTTCTAATGAAAACTCTTGGAAACTGGTTTATGAGTGTCGGGATCCAAAATCTAAAAAAATCTAGATTTCCATCCTTAAGGTGGGACTCATTCACCACTGATGGTGAATTAGTCCTCTCCCAAAATTTTAAGAAATCAAGGGACAATTTTGTAGCACTAGATCTAAGGTTGTTTGCTTGTTAGGTTGTTGAAGTCAAATCTATAGAAAATAGGCATAATGTCTTCTCCAAGATTGAAATAGGATGTAGTTGACTTGAAACACTTTGCTGACTTCTTGTCCATTTTTCAACACCTAAATGCTTTTCAAATCTACATACACAATTCTACAAACACACATGCAAAAAGGGAAAAATGGTTAAGGGTTAGGCTATAGGGATCTTCCTTGGTCAAATCCCACTTTGGTAATCAAAACCTTAATGAAATAATGAAATGAAGGTGAATGATAAACAAATGACATGCAAATTCTATCAACTTACCAAACCCTTGTTGAAGAAAATCTAAAGATATGTCAATGGATGCTCCAAAATGCTTGATTAATGCTTGATTATAGGATGCAAAGTGCTCAAATGCTAATTGAATGCTTGAATGAGTTAGGAGATTGTAGGAGATGTAAAATGAGAAGAAAAACACTTATTTATACACTCTTATGACTTAGTAACCCATTGATACCTCATCACAGGCCGACATAAGGTGATTTTAAATAAAAACCCAAAAGAAAATTTGAAATATTTTGAATTTTGAGCCAAGAGGGACTCATTTGCCACCCATGGCAAATGGGTCCCACCTTAGGCTTGTAAGTGCGTATCGGGAATTATCTAGCATTTAATGTTTTTTGTTAGGTTTACATTAAAAAAAACACTTAATTAAGCCTTATAAGATCATAAAGGGGTCAAATAAAGCACAAGAAAGGTGTACATAGTGAAATTATGCCTAGAAAAGTGTGAAATCTTGTTACAAGACTTTACAACACTTCAAAATAGGACTTGATAAGTGATGAAAAGGTGATTTTTAGGTGAATTGTAATGAATAGAGTCTAGAAAAGTGTAGAAATGTTTTACAACACTTCACAACACCTTCACAAGACATCATAATTTGAATTTAAAGGACATAAATGTGCATGTTCAAGCCATATTACATCAATAATCAAAGAAAAATAGACCAAACATCATGAAGAAAGGCCTAAAAGACCTTGAAAATGACAAGGGGCCATTTTTCTATGGCACATTCCTATCCAAATGTGGACACATATTTGGGATCAAAATTGTCCCAAATCACACTATTTGATGTTTAGCAATGTCATAAGATATGGTTCTTGGAAAGTTTGGGTGTTCCACCCATTTATAGATTGTTAAAAGTTATCAAGAATATTATGCACCCTAAAGATGTGGAAGGGTCACTGGAGAATCATAATTGGGATGATTGGTTCCTGGACTTAGAGTATACATTAATTGGGGCCTATGAAGCTAGGGTGGCACCTCATTATTTACCTTTGTACATTTTAATAGATTGGCATTTATGGAGCTAATGTGGCAAGCTTGATTTTATGGACCAAGAGTTGTTCAGAAATCCTAGGAAGGGTTCTATAATTATGCCACAATGTGCTTTTGACTACTTCAAGGCTACTACTAAGGAGATATATGAGAAGTTTGGATTAATGGTAAATAGCCTTAGGATGCCTATTGATGAGGTTAGGAGCTTTGACCCAGAGGGCTTTGCGAATGAAAAGAGGAGCAAAGGTGTGTTTGTTTTTTCTCATGTTTTTATGTATTTTGATGATCTGCTTAGAAATTTGATGAGTGATGGAGCAGTCAACCAAAGAAAGAAGTATTGGACTGCTATTTATGCTATGGAGGAAGAGATCATAAAAATAAATTCTTTTATCTAAGCCTATATGATGAAATTGAGAACCCACTAAAGAGGGCTATGCAAAAGATAAGTGATTACCAAGCTGGAGAGTTTAGAGTAGAACTCAGGGAAGCTACTAAAAGAGCACAAGTTCTCCTAGAGCAACAACCTCAAGCTATGGAGGTCCCTAAGAAACTTGCTTGATTCAAGGAGGAGGTGTTGAGGTAATTGGGGAGGAGAAAATGGAGGAACATATGCCTAATGATGAAGAAGTGGAAAGGAGATCTCGTTCTCCAAAAATAAATGATGTTCTTGATTTAGAAACTCCTGAAGATAGAATTTTCAAATGGGAGTATGATTAGAAGGCCGATGATGAATATAGGATCAAGGCCTGTGATGAATTCAATGCAGATGATACCTTTGTACAAACAAAGTAGTTCAAAGAATTCATTATTCATCTAAGGAGTAAAGATATAAAAGAAAGAATTGTGAAAGCTAAGGCTGGTGTGGACCCCTCTCAGCAGGAGGAGGTAGAGAGAGTAGAGGAAGAGAAAATTGTGGCTAAGATAGCAACCATCACTCTTGATGAAGCCATGAAAATTGTTGCTAAGAGTGGAGTCATATTGCTTCTAGGATGTACCCTCACTTCAGCCATTGCACTTGATGATATCAAGAAAGACCCACAAGCCTCTATATTTGAGGAACACTTTGATAACCAGGTGTTTGGATCTAGCTATAGTCCTAAATTACATAGTCTTGCAATTTGGTCCATGGCACCCAACACTGGAAAATATGAGATTTTCTGGCCTATAGAAGAGGTGATTGGTGCAATGGTGGTAAAGAGATTTGTGGATATAACTCCTATTTAGGGAAAAAAACTAGTTGTGCATGTTGCAATGCCTAGTGTCAATATTGCCCAAATCTCCCAACAAAAGTATGATGCACTATTAAAGGATTACAATAAAGTTTTAAATGAATGTAATAAGTTGAGAGCCATAGCTCAGGAAGCCCGGTCTATAACTGTAGTCTCTTCACTATCCTCTTCTTCTAATTTTTCTACACAAGATAGAGATACTCTATCTCTAAGGATTCATGATTTGAGTAATTAACTCAAAGTAGAGAAGGAGAATGTTAAGTAGAAAAAATTGGCGATAGTAAAAGTGGCTAATGATATCTTTGAGGATGTATTGAAACATAGAGTGACCAAGTTGGTCAATAGAGCTAATGATGTGTGGGCTGCATACAAGAACATTCATGAGGCCAACATTGAATATTTGCAACATCAAAAAGCTTTTCAAACTGAGTGGAGCAAGTGGAGCACTAAGGTAGGAACACTGAAGGAGATGATGTCCAAAATGTAGGAGGATCCTAAAGCTCCTACTCATATTCTTGAAATATTGCAAGCCATTGATTTGATTAATGAAATAACAACTTTCTATGGAAAGTTAATAATGCAAATCTAAAAAAAATGAGAATGTTCAAGGAAATGGAAGGGCACAATATGCCTAAGATATTAGATGATAAGGGTGAGTTGATGGAGTTTTCTAAATGGAAGCATGAGTTGGGAGAGTGGCTACCACAAACTAAGATGATATTAACTGTAGTTGATTACTCCATGTTGAAGCCCCACATTGACAACATGACTAGAGTTAAAAAAAAGGATGGACACTTTCATCAAAGAGGCTAGGGAATTAATTGATAAAATACATGATCAACACATTGCAAAAGTGCAGAACCTTCTAGACATGAAATGGCCAACTGAGGATCAATACAACACATGGGCTGAGACATTTACTGAATGAGCCCGTGTATAAATGGTGATGAAAAACATGGTGAATATGAGATGAGAGAGAAACAATGCATAACTTGGAAATAGTACAAATTAGGATTTTGCTAAAGTATTGAAAAATATTGTTCTCTCCCCAACATGAAGATTGGTGGCACAAATGTTGACTTGGATGGGTCATTTTTCTCTCTTTTTATTGCTTTTCATGCTTTGGTGTTTTAGTGACTGGATGCACATGTGGATAACTTTTTTGTCTCATGAAGAAGATATTTTGATGTTGTAGCAATGAATGAATGATGCCTTTTAGAAGGTAGGCATATCTTCTTTAGAAAATAAAAATAAGTTGTCTTATTTTCTTTCCCCCCACTTTCAAACATGCAAATATAACTGTTTGGGGAATTTTGAAATTGAAATGAAATGCATGTAAAATGTAAAATTTGACTTTAATTATAATTTGGCCTACTGATTCTTGCTCCCATGTTTCTATAAATGAGAATTCAAGGCCAATTACATGTGTCTTTTGATGGTTGAGTATTCGAACTCATGTAAAGATAAATTTTGTTAATTCAAGCATAGAGAGATAGGATAGTTATGAGTCATAGGTGAAAATTTGGTTTGTAATATGCATAATCATTTTACAATAGCAATGACATATAATGAAAATTGTAAATTCTAGAACAGTTTCTCTCCCATGTATTTGTTGCACAAATTATAAATAAAATGATCAATGGTATTTTATTTGTCTTCACTCTCTTCGGTTGAATGTGTAATTTCATTTATGTCTTAGTTCAAAGAACTGATTAAATGCTTAAGTTAAATTATAGATCTATGTGATGGAGTATTAGAATTGCCAAGTAGTTTCCATTTTGGTTATCTTGAGTTATTATATTGTAAAGCAATATAACAATAGTCTTTAAATGCAAAGTTTAATTGTTGATTGTATTAAAATTTGTTGCAAATATGAGTCTATCATCTAATGATAAGGCACTATTCTATTGATTTGGTTATCTTTGAAGTTGATTGAATCAATCTTTCCTATCAGAGAACAAATTCATATTGAAAACCACTTACATATCATAAACTGTTGCAAAGTTGTATGAGATTTACCCATTCCTGGTGTCTAGATAATAAATTGGTAAATGATTTTCCAAATTCTTCAAGAATTATGTCTATTTGCAATTGAAAGGAATGCATCTATTTGTTTCAATGTTCATGATAAAATGGCACATGAGTATCATATAAACATTTTCAAGATCACCCTCTTGGGTTTCATAGAGTCCAAAGTGTAGAAGTAAAGGCTTAGCAATCTTGTACTTGTTCGTTGACTAATCCTGACCACTTGTTGATCATTGACTTATGGAAAATTCATAGGCATCTAGTGAGATTAAATTTGGTTCTTAAAAAATAACCAACAGATTAGTGAATCTGCTGGGGAAATTGCTAGTCCAACATCTCTAGGTTAGATCTAGTATAGTTAGAGTTAAGTATTTTAGTGTTCTTCACTTATTGGTGAGAAATTTGTTGAGATTTTCATCATAAGTCAAGTCCAGTTTTATGCATCAAATTCTGGCTCATTCCTCCCTCTTGTGTTGGGTTATGTTCAAAGTCTTCTTTGAGATTGCAAGTGCAGCTCCAAAGTGTGATAGATTTCTATTTTCCAGTATCATGGGTGGTGACTCTGAATTCTCTTGTGCTAGTGCGAGAATAAATTTCCAAAGAGAAAGTGAGATAATTCTGAAGCACAATTTGACACCATGAGGAAGACCAAAAGTTACACAAACAAGCATCTTGAACAAAAGATGGATTTTGAGCATTCAAAGGACAAGCAACCAACCTAGAAAAAGAAAAATGTTTAATCAAGTAAGTCTACCAAACTTCTCGTTGATGCATGTCCTACTTTTAATATCGAGGTAAATAGTGCAAATGTTCATGAAGAGGCACATAAAGCTGAGGTGTCAAATGTAAATGAAGTAAGTTTTCCCATTGAAGAAGTCCTTGACAATGAACTTGACGTGTCAAGAGAAGAAGATAGGTGGGAATTCTGGGTAACGAATAAGAAATTTTCAAATCCTTCAACACTTGGAGTTGGATTTTTCTTTAATGGTGGTAATTTTAAGCCAAAAGGTGAATCACCTAATGTAGAATTGTACCATTCCCTTGAGGGAGAACCAACTAATCTTACCTTCTATACTCCTGAGCTGAGTGAGGCTAGAGATGTTTTAGAAGATGAAGAGGATATAGATAAAGACATGCAAACCTTAGCGGAGGAATAACTTAGGCTTGAGGAAGAAGAAGAATGGAGACTCAGGGAATTGAAGGAGAAACAAGCAAAGGAGTTGGAGGAAAAGGAGGATATAATTAAAGCTAAGATGCTTGAAAGAGATGCTCAGAAGCAAAGAATTGAGAAGATGAAAGAAGTTGCAAAGCATAAGGTACTTTATGAAAATGCTTCTAGATTTGCTTCTAAGATAAATATTGATCAACCTAAGGTAACCATCCCAATGGGAACCTCTATTGCAAATACTTATACCACATCTATTGTAGCTGATAAGCTGTCGTTAAGTCCCATTACTTTAGAAAATAAAATTCAATATGTCAACCAGGTAGTGTTCAAGGCAAATTGCAATAGAAGAAGACTTGACTATCTCCCTTATATTTTTTTAACTTTTTAGAGTAGCTAATGTTAATTTTAACCTAAGTCCATCTAACTATTAAGTTGTAATGCAATTTATCCTAAAGAAAGCTAGAAATATTTAAACTAAAAAGCATAAGAAAACTAACTTAGAAAGCAAGATAACTAAATTAGAAAGTACATAAATGAATAAATTAAAGAGATGGTAAACTACGAAAGCAAAAAAACTTGTAAACAATCCATGAAACATTTTTTTTAACAATAAAAATTCTAATAGTTAACAACAAGAAACTACGGAAGTGAAAGACAACAAGTACTTTAGAACTTTAGACACAACAATGAAAAATTCAATAATTCCCTTCAAAATAACTGTTCATGCAGTAAAATTAACATAAAAGAAAGTACTTCATATTTAAGCTATCTTCCCTCGAGTGGCCAACTCACGGGTTATTACGTTTGTTCTCAAATCACATACACAACTGATTCAAAAATTCTTCTACAAAACATAATTTTCATCCCTAACTCACAACTTAGAAGTTTTTACATAATAATCTCTTTATTCATAAACTCATAAAACAATTTGACAGCATAACATTACTATTTCGTGCATTATATTTTGCTTATGGAGATTACATCTTTTATAAAAAACTTCTAACTAAATCCTATATTTCAGATGGTACATATAACCATTGAAAAAGTCTATAACATATTTACGAACAACTTTTATGTCTTTAAAACCCATTGCATAAGTATTAAAGAGGCTCAAGTTGAGCCATAAAGTTTTTGACTTAAAAACATAATAGAAATTGAGAAAGCAACTATATCTTTGGTCCATCATCCTAAAGTTCTAGAGCATATTTCTAGCACACACCTTCAACCTGTTTTGGAGCACGTACTAACTGAATGCTTCTATCTTCAACTCGATGACCAATTATTATCCTAAAAAATACTTCAAACAACCCATAAAATTTGTATTAGCAAAATACTTCAATAAATCATAAGAAATAAAGTTTGTACAATTTCTTCTTAAAAGACAATCAATTATTTCTCCTAAAGTTTAATTAATTGGTAGATGATAGGAATTTTGCATATATAGAATAGGCCTTTATTATGTTATTATGATGAGGTTATTTTTACCTCATTAGTAGTCACTAAAGCCTCAAATCCATTTATTGTTGTTAAGCAATCACAACCTATAGACCATGGGAAGAAGCCCATTGACCAACATAAGAAAACTATCTTTAATACCTTTAATACCAACATCAATACAAGTACAAATACATCATCCACCAATACATCCACCCAAGATGTTAAGATTAATCCTACTCTATCAAATGTGCCTCCTAACCCTAAGATATTGAGGTTGTAGCTGGAGAATGAAAAGTTGCAAGAAGAATTGAAGAAAGTTGAAATTGAAGCTGAAAATGTAGAAATAGCAAGAAAAAATTCTTTCTTTAAGATCTCTATACCTGATCAAGTAGCTTCTAGCTCTAGACATACTGAAAATGATTCACAAAAGAACAAGTTTGAGGGACACACTACTAGTGGAGGTAGTGACGGAAATCAGGGTGGTGGGGGTGGAGGAAATGATAAAAAATAAGAATTCTTATTCTGTAGATGGTGATGGAAAGAAGAAAGGAGGTGGTAGTAATGGTGGAGATGGAAAAGGTAAGGATAAGAGTCAATCTAATGACCTAAAGGATGATGAGACTATAAATTCTCATAGAGACCGAGCTACTAGAAGGCCAATGCAAGTGGAAATATATCAACAGTTGTGATTTACTGGGATTCTTGGTTATCCTAATCCATCCCCTAAAGACTTCAGGCCAGCCTTGGTCAGATTCTCTAGTAACAATGCCTTGAGTGGTGAGGACAGCCTCAAAAAATTTCTAATTTCATGGATGATTTTGAAGTAGAATCTGATGATGTGATGATGAAGCTATTCATGCAGTCACTCACTGAAGATGCTAGAGAATGGTATAGAAGTTTTCTTGCTAAGAGTATTGGTTTTTGGGAGGAAATCAAGAGGTTGTTCAAAGAGAAGTATGGGGATAAAACTGATTGAAGGTTTCTTTTAAATCAATTGAATAATATTGCTAAAGGCTCTAATGAGGCTGTAGCTTATTTTAATGTGAGGTTTCAAAGGGAAATGAAAATGCTACCTCCCCATTGACAATTAAATGATAGTGTATGCCTAGTGAATTATTACAATACCATTGATACAAAAATGAGCTATCACTTACTAGATAAGAATCCCCAAACATTGAGAGAGGCTTATAAGATGTCCATCCATATTGATAGCATCAGTAGAGAAACTGGCAAGGTTGGGAGAAGGGATGATGTAAAAATCCTCAAAAACCCAAAGAGAGAGGATAAGAACTCTAGTGCTAAGGGAGGTTCACTTGAGGACAAGATTGGAAATCTTACAAAAACTATGAAGGATATTAGTTACACACTTGCTGAGCAAGAAAAAGGTATGTCAAATGATAAGTCCAACTATCACAAGAATTAAAGACCTGCTCAGCAGCAAGATCATCCAGATAACCCAAATTGGAATAATGGCAAGCCCCTTCCTAACAATAAGAAGAATTCTCAAAACAAGGTTCCCCTGGATCCTTTGTAAAAAACCTCAGAAATTTTTTCTAATAAGACCCCTTGGTGTATGTTTTTTCAAATTCCACATTCTCCTCATCAATGTGTAGTTGCAAAGTTAGTTGAAGTTGAAGAAGGTGTACCTAAAGACTATGACAAGTCTAGTGAGGATGATGTTGACATTAATATTTTTGTGGATTGTTTTGATTTTTTTGATAATGAATGCTCATCTGATATGGAGTCTCATGAACTTGTTGACAGCCATAGGCATATAGCTAGTACATATCACTAAAAAGTTCTCTCTAATGAAGATGATGATAATGATAATGAAGTGTACACATTGGAAGCAACTAAAGATAATGTGTCCTTGAGGAGACCTTTGAATGAAGAAATTTCAAGATATATAATGGCCTTGGCTGCACAAGCTAGAGGTTCATATAATTTGAGGAACAAAATAGTGGGTGGTGACCAAGGTAGCCTTTTTGGTCTATTTATCAAAGAAAGGAACATGAAAGGAAAAGAGATAAAATATAATAGCAAAGGGGAAGGACTTAAAGCCTAAGAAAGTAAGGGAGACAAATTTTGGGCTAAGAAAGTGGATAAACCAAAAACAAATGGAGAGCCTAAGTCTCCTACTATAAAGAAAAAAAAAATTGAATTTTGAATCTGCAAAGAAGGATTCTGAACCAAAAGCTGAAACAAAAAAGGACCAAAAAAAGGAGCAATATGGAGCAAGGTATGATCCTAGTTGATTTTCCTAAATATACTCTTGTTGATATGTTTCAGTTGCTTAGTAAAGTAAAAGTTTATGTTCCCTTACTTGAGATGATGAGAATTGACGAGAACAAACAAAAGGTAGTAGCCCTTATCAATGGCGCTACTACAACATGTAATGAATTAGTGGTGTCCATTCCATCCAGAGTGAGTGAAAAGGAAAAGAAAGAGAAAGAAGTAGAGGGAGTAATCACTGAGATCCCTCATATTTTTTTAGGAAATTTAGTGACTACCTGTCCTAGAAAGATAGAACCATTTTTTCTCACACTGATTGTTGAGATATTTTTTTTGAAAAATTGTACCATTAATTATAAAGCATCCAAAAATGTAATGCTAGCCAAGATTATGAAGGTATTGGGACTAAAATTTGATAGCTCACCCATGGAAAATGCTATGCTATGGACTCAAGGGAAATCCTTGTGACTAGTGCAATAAATGAGCTACCTTATAGATTAGTTGCATATCCAGAGAAAGAATTCAAGATGAGTGTAGTGGAGGTAGATATCCCACCCAAATATGGAATGTTGCTATCTAGGAAGTGGAGTGCTTCCATGGGGGGTATCATGTGGTGTTAGCCCGGTGGTTGTTTTCCAAGTAGTGTAGTAGGCATATACTGCTTCAAGAAGTCTTTAGGCCTAGTCTTTCTTATGTATCACAATGGTCTTCATGAGAATGTTCTCCAATTCTCTATTAGTCACTTCCACTTGTCCATTGGCCTGTGGGTGATATGGAGAGGACTTTCGATGCTTGATCTCGTATTCTTTGACTAATGCGGCAATCAACTCATAAGTGAATTGTGCTCCCTAGTCTATGGTAATCTCCCTAGGCACACCAAACCTGGTAAAAATCTCATAATAGAAGAAGTTAGCAACCTTAGTATCCCTAGCATGTTTTAAGGCTACTACCTCTACCCATTTAGTGACATAATCTATACAAACCAAAATATATTCCTTATTCTGAGAAGGAGGACTAATGGGTCCTACAAAATCTAACCCCCACTTTTCAAATGGTTCTATAGATAATTGAGGGTGTAAAGGAATTTCATCAAATCGGGTAAGTCCTCACATACATTGACATTTATCACAATGTTGAACATAATGCTTACTGTCCTTGTGGAGTGTGGGCCAGTAATAGCCAGCGGTTAAGATCTTCTGAGTGGTCCTATGGGCAGCAAAATTTCCTCCACACGGTTCTATATGGCATGCTCGTAGAATTTCGAAGACATCTTCTTTTGGCACACATCAACGTATGATATTGTCAAGGCCTCAGTGGAAGAGCATCCCATTAATCCACGTGTAATCACCACTATGTCCCACTAGCTTTCGACATTCCCTTGGAGAGAAATGAGGTGGACACCTACATGTAACCAAGTAGTTTGCCATGTCAATGTATCATGGACTCTTTGCTGATATAGCAAAAAGATATTCATCTGGAAAGGCATCATCAACTGGAGTTGGTTCTTCTTCATGTTGTAGTCTAGAGAGAAAATTGGCCACCACATTCTCTCACCCTGGTTTATTGAGGATAGTACTATCAAACTCTTGCAAAAGAAGCAACCGCCGAATCACTCATCCTGTAACATGTTTTTTCATTAAAAATCTAATAGTAGAATGATCCGCACAAAAATTTTATATCCAATGATATAGTGGAAAAATCTATTTATTGCATAAACTACAACCAAAAACTCTTTTTCAGTGATAGTATAATTTACCTTTGCACCAATAAAATTCTTACTGATATAATAAATAGCATAAAAGTGGGTGTCTTCCTTCTGTCCAAGGAAAACTCTAATAGAAGTATCTGATGCATCGATATGTATATGAAACGGCAGTTCCCAATTGGGTCCTTGTAGCACAGGTGTTGTGATGAGCTTACCTTTGATCTCGTTGAAGGCTTGCTGACATTCTGTTGTGCATGAGAAATCTGCATCCTTTCCTAATAACACAAACAACAGTGAGGCAATATTGCTGAAATTTTGAATAAACTTGTGATAATAACCAGCATGTCCTAGAAAACTACGCAAATCTTTTGGACAAGTAGGCATAGGCAAGTATTGAATAATCTTGATTTTTTTTGGATCTACCTCAATTCCTTTTTTAGAAATATAATGACCCAATACAATACCTTCATTCATTAAGATGTGACATTTTTCATGACTTAAGGAAAGATTAGTATCAATACATCATTTAAGTACTTTCTCAAGATTTTCCTTAGCTTCGTGATATGTGTTACCATAAACAGTAAAATCATCCATAGACACTTCTACGCAATCATGAATTAAATCAGCAAAAATTCTTAGAACAACTCATTGGAAAGTAGCAGGTGCATTACACAGTATGAAAGGTAAGACATTGTAGGAAAATGTTCCCAATGGGTAGGTAAAATTAGTTTTTCTTGGTCTTCGTGGGCAATGCGGATTTGGCGATATCCATTGAACTCGTCAAGAAAGGAGAACTTTTTCCCAGCTAAGGTGTCTAAGACTTGGTCAATGAAAAGAAGTGGGAAGTGATCTTTCTTAGGGGCCTTGTTAAGGGCCCTATAATCAACACATATTCACCACTTCCCATTCTTCTTAGGTACTACTACAAGTGGGGACACCCATTGGCTATCTAATATAGGGTAAATAAATCCTACATTGAGCAACTTATGAAGTTCTTCCTTAACTATTTCTTGTAAGGCTGAGTTTAACCTTCTCTGGGGTTGTCACACATGTCTACTCCCTGCCTCTATATAAATATGGTGTGTACAAGTAGCGGGATGAATACTTCTCATATCTTGATAAACCCAAACAAAATCTTCTTTATGGGCAGACAACATCTCAATGAGTTCTTTCAATTGGTAGGCATCTAATCCAAGATTGATGTTAAGCATTTTACCAGGTAAGATTTCAGTAGCTTGGGATTTTACAGGGGTATCTACAACAAGTAGTTGTGAATTAGACAAGGATGGATCAACATTCTCAGACATAAAAAATGAACAGTATATACAATCATGTGGTAATAATTGATGCAAAGTAATAAAATGTTGAACAGACTGTGAACTACCTACTAATGGAAAATTTCCAAATGAATAGTTATCACTTATGTCCATAGGAAAGATCATTATCTCAAGATCACTATAAACTAAATAATGATTCTGCAATAAATGATTAATAATAGTGTCTTCTAAAACCTCTTCAAATTCCCTACTTTGATCTATTGTCAAAATAGGTAGAGATTCTTCTACGTCTCTATTGATCCAGCAAGGATTCTCTATTTCCAATAATGATTGCACTAGAGGGTATAGTGTTAACTGATTTGTTTGCTCCCCATTTGAGATCACCATATTTCTAGACCTGCAATCAATGAAGGTATTAGCAGCAACTAACCAAGGTCTTCCTAAAATTAGGGGGTATCCCCCCAACTTAATCTTTGGTTACAAAATCATAAAATCTGTTGGATATTCCCAAGACTCAATAGAAATAATGATGTCTTTGGGGTATGTGTAGGATCATGATGGGCCAACAAGTGGCAATATGATGGGTATGTGGTTGATTCCACTATTTTTAACCCAAAATTGATGAAACAAAAGGGTTTTACAGTTGAGATTTTCAGCTTCCATCGACATAAATTATGCTTTTATTTTGAATTTAATAAGTAATCATTGTATTCCAGCTTCATTCAAATGAATGCATTAAAGTCCCGATTGATAAGTTGATTGAAAACATCTATAGCTTAAACGGTATCAATACATTTTTGAATCCAAAACATGTCACATTCTATAGTTTTGGGTATAATAGAGGATTAAAACAAAATTGAATTTCATGAAGTTTTGACCAAGCTAAGGTGGTCGACATTATTACAAGTTTTATATCTTTTAAAATTTGTAATAAAAATTCATAATTAATTATTTACTTGGAAAAATTACAAAAAAAATATGCATCACATCGGGCACATGAATCCTCTACTTATATCTCCAAATTATTATGCAAAAAGACATTATCATTTTATTATGGGTAGGTGGTATTGCATATCTACTTCTTTATTTTTCCATGAAATTTAGGTACCACTACATTGAAATTTCAAATTTTCACCAAATAGATTTTTTTTAAAATGTCCTAGTAGTTTAGAAACTACATTCAATTTTCTATAGATTCTATTCTTACATATTTTTGTAATAATATAGATAACTTATTCAAATTTTTACATCAAGTTGCCTAACTCTGATTTTTTTGAATTTTTTGCCACTTAAGGGCCTATTTTTTCTATGATGATCCTGCACATACCCTTCGATCATACATTTAGGTTTTACGAGGGAACGATGAACCATTTGCAAGACTATTGGAGTAGGTCTTAGTCCTTAAAAGGCCAACCTCTCCTTAGTCCCGTTAGTCATTACATTTATAGCTACTCCTAAATCCACAAGTGTATTTGGAATGGTTACGTCACCGATACGTACCTTAATCATCGAACTACCGGGATTTGCATACTTAGGGACTGAAATCTTTCCCAGCATTAAATCTGCAAGTTGTCCAATGACTTGGACTATCTTGGGGTCCTGCTTCTTCTGTTGCTTCCTCCCACAAAGTTCTTTAACTTCCCTGGTGTACACAAGAATGTCTCGGATAGCCTGCAACAAAGGAATTTTAATGTTAACATTGTGTAATTCATTCATAAAATCAAAATCAGATTGAAATGTTTCCTATTGCTTTGGTTGCTCTTACAACCTATCTAAAAATGGAGGCTTTGGTTGCTCTTCTTCTAGCTCAACTGGATGGTCTTCAAATTTTGTGATGGTTGGTCCTTGAAGGTTCTTCCCTGACCTTAAATTTACACCTTCAATTTCTAATGCATTGACAAGATAAGTCTGAAATCCTGTTACTTCATTATTATAAACTAGTTTAGTCACCTTATTATTTGGATTGGGTTTTGGTTGTGCGGGCATTGGTGTGGCTTTTGGTGGTTGGGTTGAAATAGGAGGTTGATTGGATGGTAAGAGCTATTGGGATGGATTTATTGTTGGAGGTGGTGGATATGAGGGAAATGATTGATATTGTGGATAGGGTGGTGGTGGTGCTCACCATGCTTGCCACAAGTGTGGAACAGGTGGATATTATTGTGACCACTAAGGGTAGTATGGAGGTTGTTGCCCATTTCCATACCATCCAAACTAGTTTGGGAAGGGATTCTATTGAAAAGGATTTTGGGGTATGGCTTGGTAGTCTGGTGGGGGCATTTCTCTTGGTTGCCATTATCTTCTTTGGGCCATAAAGTAAACAGGTTCATTTGTGTATTCTACCTTGGTCATCCCTATAGCAGGAGGTTTTAGAGTAGTGTCCTTACTGGCTTCTTCTAAAGAATATATCTTTTTTCTATGATATGGACATTCCTCACTACTGTGCTTCTTTTGACAATTGGGGCAAAAGATAGCCAAGGCTTTTTCAGCCTCCTCCTGCTTTCTTCGTGTATATAAAGTGTCTATCTGTTTACCCATAGGACTTAACAAATCAGTCTTAAGGTCCTCAAGTAAATTACCTATCTCATGCTTGGTGATACCTATTGAAGCTCCTGCAGAATACAACTTGCTTGGGTAACTCCTTCCTAAGCACTGAGACCTGTAATAGTTCCTACAAATATCACAGATATCATCAAATTCAATTTTAGAAATACTCCCTTTACCTATTAAATTTAATGCCTCCATAACATCATCTCTTATGCCTCTAAGAAACAACATTTTAACGGTATCATCATTTAGCCCTTGTTGATGAGATCATTGAAGGTTGAACATGAAGTGTTCAAGATAGTCTTCCATGAACTCATCTTCATTTGTGTCATACGAAAGAGTTTGTTCTGATTTTCCTTGGTTTTACAGTATTCTAGGTAC
>VDFB02020641.1:0-15682 GCA_007258455.2 Sequoia sempervirens | reverse complement strand
CAAGCATTCCATTGTATCAAAGCCTCATTGTGTCACTCTGGTAGAGAACGTTTGGTACCACACCATTGTTGCAAAGGCTTGAGTTCCTCTCATTTCTCCCCCAAGAAGCTTTGAGTGCTCTTGGTGGAGGTGGTAAGCTTCCCTCTCCTCTCCTCTATCATTTGGTTGAGTAGCATAGTATTGTTTTTATAGTGCTTGTGTTTATCATTTATTTATCTCCTTTCCATTGGCTGTCTGTGGAGGTGGGAACACCTAAACGGGGGTCTGACTGAGGCAGACCCCAATACAACCACCCCCCAACATTCTCTTTCTTGCTGTGTGTAGGTGGGTGCATTCCAAGGAGCTAGCTAGTGAACAAGGTCTTTTACAAGACTGTCTTCGTCACCTTAGCTTTGGTATATCTACTCTATCACCTTTCATTTGTACTTCTCATATTTCATAGTATTATTTTGTCCTCTTAGAATTCATTAAGCTAGGTTGTTAGTCATTTTGATGAGTTTGACTTTTTCTCTGTTGTGATCTGACCTTACAGACCATAGCACATTTTTGAGACACCAACACGCCGCATTGTCATCTGAAGTCTACACTGACGTCCTTAGGTAGAGAGCTCCCTGAGGTGCAGAGTTGGACCTAAAAATTGAATTGCCTAGCCCCCCCTTGAAATTCAAGTGTAGAGTGATTGAAGGACATCATAATCCTAATCATTCTCATCCTTATACCCTAGACAATACACTTAGTTGAGGTAAGTTAGGGTAGCCTCTCGCGTCTTGACCCTCTGTGACTTGGGGTCTTGCATGCAGTGGTCCCCCACTCTTACAAGATCTTCTATTGTCAATGTCCCCTACCCATTCAAAATCCATGTATCCACGAATGCTAACTAAACTCTAAGATCCAGTAGAGTATCCATGATAACATAAAGCGTACTCAAAAGTACCCTTCAAATACCTAAAAACTCTCTTCACAACATCCCAATGTGGCCTTCTTGTATTAGCCATAAATCAACTAAGCACTCCCACTGCTTGGGCAATGTCTGGCTTGGTAGAGACCATTACATATATTAAACTTCCAACTACACTTGCATAAGGCACCCTAATCATGTCCTCCATCTTAGTAGGAGATTTTGGACAATCTTCAATATAAAGTTTCATTCCTTGCAACATTGGAACAACTAACTGTTTGCAATCTGTCATATTAAACCTCTCTAGGACATAATTTATATACTTTCTTTGGTTCAGCCAAAGTTTTCTATTTCCCCTATCCCTTCTGATTTCCATCCCCAAAATATACCTAGCTGAACCTAGATCTTTTATCTCAAATTTTGTTGACAATTGAGATTTCAATTCATAAATCATACCCTTACCATTCCCAAAGAACAACATGCCATCCACATATAGGGAAATAATAAGAAGCCAACCATTTTCAGTCTTAAAATAAATACAATGGTCAAATTTTGATCTCACAAATCCTAAAGACAACACATAGGTATCAAAATTTTGGTACTACATTCTAGGTGACCACTTCAAACCATACAAAGATTTCTTTAATTTGCAAACCAGGTTTTCCTTACCTTTTTCAAAAAAGTGCTCTGGCTAGGACATCTAAATTTCTTCCTTCAAATCACTATGAAGAAACATTGTCTTCACATCCATCTACTCGATCTCTAAGTCATATGCAGCTACAAGTGACAATAGAAATCTGATAGATGTTAGCTTAGCTATAGGAGAAAATATTTCTCCATAATCAATCCCCTCCACTTAGGAATATCCTTTTGTGACCAACCTTGCTTTATGCTTCTCAACACTACCATCTAAACCAATCTTCTTCCTGAACACCCATTTACATCCAATAGGATTTCGTCCTTTAGACAAAGGTATTAGATGCCATGTTTCATTCTTCTTCAATGATGCCATTTCATCATTCATGGCTTCCAACTAGTAATTTTAATCAAACATACCCATAGCCTCTCTAATAGTCCTAGGCTCATCAGTGTTAGCAATCAAAGTATAGGCACAACTGCAATCCAACATAGAATAACCAAACCTTTCAAGTTGTTGCTTCACACGAATAGACCTCCTCACAAGCTAAGGTTGAGGTTCTTCATCATGATCAAAATTTTCAGAGCTACTTGAGCTCTCCTCACTAACAAGTCCACTAGGAGTACATAGTTCATCCTTATCTAGAGTAAGAGAAAATTCAACTAACTCCTTTTTTGCTTCTTTCAGCTCTGACTGCAGATCAACTATAGAAGGTTTTAGCTCATAGAAGATCACACTTCTACTATACAACACCTTCTTTGTAACTGGTTCCAAAGCATGTACCCTTTCACACCAATTCCATAACCGATGAAGATACACTTTACTGCCTTGTTCTCCAATTTAAATCTCTTTTTACTAGGCACATAAGCATATGCCTCACAACCAAAGACTCTAATATGTCTCAATGAGGGCTTCTTACCAGACCATGCTTCCATAGGTTTCTTGTCCTGAGCACCAAAGTGGGAGAACTATTAATTAGATAACATGTAGCTACAACCTCAACCCAAAACTTTTGTTCTAGACCAACACTACTCAGCATACTTCTTGCCCTTTCCATCAACATTCTATTCATCCTTTCTACAACTCCACTTTTTTGTGGAGTGTAAGGAGTGGTTTTATGCCTTTTAATCCTATGGTCCTAAAAAAACTTATCAAAATCTTTTGAACAAAAATCACCACCATTATCCATCCTCAAACATTTTATTTTCCTACCAGTCTGATTTTCAACCAAGGTTTTAAATTCCTTAAACTGATTGAAAACTTCAGTTTTACTTATGAGAAAATAAACAAGTTTCCCCGAATAATCATCAATGAATCAGAAAAAATAAACAAATTTTGATAATGAATGAACATTAACTGGACCAAACACATCAAGATGAATATAATCCAGAATTCTAGAAGATTTATGAGGACTAGAATAAAAATGAAACATGGTGTTGCTTTCCATACATACAATGTTCACAAAAATCAAACTCAAGATTACAATTGTCAAGCCCTTCAACTAGGCTTTTATTTTTCAAGGCTTGTAAGCCTTTTTCACCAATGTGGCCAGTCTTTGATTCCACAACATTGTTTTCTTTGTTGGAAGCTCTATCTCTAAAGAGTTTGCGCCCTCAAGAACAACACCTCCTTTCTCTACATGATCAAACTTGGCTTTGCAGAAGTGCTATTGCACTATACTATACATGCATCTAGCTTATACAAAGTACCAATTTGTGCACCTTTAGCTAGCACCATAGAGCCTCTAGTCATTCTACAAACACCATTCAAGAAAGAGACTTGTACACCAACATTATTACACTTACAAAAAGTAAATTTTGAGCCAGACCTAGTATATGCATCACATCATTGATTCCCTTCACTCTTCCATCAGGAAATTGAATTCTAACTCTTCCATGGCCAATAATCTCCAGGTGAGAATCATCACCCAGATACACCCTTCCACCAACATACTTTTTATACTTTGAGAACCAACCTCTATGAGAGGTCATGTGAAAGGATGCACCTGAGTCAATCAACCAAACAACATCTGATGTCTGAGTCACCAAGGTTGCTATAAAGGCATCTGCATCACTCTAAGAACATTCATTTTCTGAAGAACTATTTATTTTTCTTCTTCTTTTCCTCTTTACAATCTTCCCAGATGTGTCTAGTCTGCCCACAGTTCCAACATTTCACCTTGGACTTTTTACCAAGAGACTTTGATCTCCCCTTTGACTTGGATTTATACTTCTGATCTTTCTCCTTTGATCTTCCTTGAATAGCAAGGGCCTCCTTGGCCATCTCAGAAGACTTCCTTCTCATTTCCTTTGATAGCAGTGAAGCAACCACATCTTCCATCTTGAAAGTGGTTGTTGTACTCCCAATAGCCATTACCAGGTGATCCAATGTGTCAAGTAACAAATGCAATAGGAGCATGCAATGATCCTTCTCATCTATATTCACACCAACAAACCCCAACTAAGCAATGATCATGTTAAACGCATTCAAATGATCTGCTATAGAAGCTCATTCCTCCATCTTTAAAAATGCAGCTTCTTTCTCAGGAATAGCTTATTTACCAGAGATTTCCCCTAATAAATGTCACCAAGCTTCTTCCACAAAAGCTTCATTGTCTTCTCTTCATGGACATTTAGGAGAACTGAATCAACCAAACACAATCTAATCAGACACTTGGTTTTACGGTCCATTGCATCCCAGTCATCCTATGAGATTGTTGATGGTTTGTTAGAGGACACTACAACCCATAACTATTGATCCACAAGCAAATATTCCATTTTGATGTTTCACAACTCAAAATTACCACCATTGAATTTCTCAATCTCTATTCTTTTGGATGTGCTCGCCATCTTAAATCTGTAATAATTTATAAAATTAATTTCTCTACAAAACTCCCACTAAACAAAATTAGCACAAAAAACTTGTCTTACCCACAAGGACAACAAAGTTGACCAAGCTCTGATACTAATTGAAAGGAAAGAAGAGTGTGAAATATACCTTCCTAATGCTAATATTTAGGAGAAAGATACATGAAATTTTTCAAAACTTGCAATTATAGAACATAAAGATGCACATACATGAATAACAAAATATATAACAAAGAACAAATACCAGATTTGCGTGGGAAAACCCTCTTGGGAAAAAACCCACCCACCAAAGCAAATATCTCTTGTATTTGAACAAAATGTAAATTACATACAAGTATAGAGCTATGCTCTTCCAAGTGTTTATTCACAGAATGAATCCAACAACAATTTGATTACATTCACTCTAATCAACACTTCACTCTGTTACAATGCACTATGGCATTCATACATGCATCTCAGGAGTTCCAAGAATGTAATGACCCCTTTCCAGTGGGATCACTTAAACCCAAATCTTGCATTCAAAATGTTTCTTAAAGAGGCATTAGAAGCGTTAGGTTCAATAATTGCCGCAAGTATCATTATTGCATAATCATATATATCTATATATACAATAATAAGATATAACATACTACAAGAATAATAACCTAAATAACAGAATATATATATATATATATATAGCTGCTTACCATAGTTAGGTAAAGCCTATCATAGGAGTTATAAATATAAATAACCAAACATATAATGATATAAAATAACTATGATAGACATACATTGTCATTTAGTAGGAGCAATTGCACCCCCTAGAATAGTTACTTATATGTATCAACTGTTACCGTAATCCATATCTGGTTTCATTTGCATTAAACAAATTATTACCTTAATTCATAAGGCATTTGCTAAATGTTCTTAACTAAACCTTTAATGTATTTATTAACTGATTATTTGATTACATGAAATAGTTACTAAAATCCTTATTTAGATCCTTAATATATTTACCAACTAATCATTGAAGTTCAAAAAATACTTACCACTTCTATACCCTATAATTCTCACCTCCTTACTGCTGTTTGATTCTACAGATTCTATGCTCAGAATATAGTCCCAGATACTTTACCTTATTCCTCCTTCCCTCCATTCGATTCCTTTGGTCTGGAATATATACTTGTATTCTTCCTTATTTCTGGACATATCTATATTTTAGATTTATCGCTATACTCCCAAGAATTTTCTATATATCCCTCAATCCATGTTTTCCAAATATCTTTTATATCTTCAAATCTTCTATGAATGGAGGCGTCTTTTACCAAGTAAGGTGACTTCTTTAAAGTACACGCCTCTTGTTAGCAATTATAATTCTTATACTAATCGTATTTCATAGCCACCCATATAAAACAAAACTTGACTTTTCGTGGGACCCATTTTTGTCCTCATGTGGCTCCCCTTTGAAGATATCCGCTGCCCTTCTTAAACTTGTTTAAGAGTTGTATATTTATATTAGTCTTTATGTACTTCATTGCTGCGCTGCCTCCTTGAAACGTTGCTGCTGCTTTTAGAAGTCCAACATAATCGCCGCATATAATGAGTAGGATGGCTGCCATTTGTGATATATATTATTTATGATTATTTATATTTATATTGATATGTTAATATATCTTGTATTATTATATTATGATAATAATAATTTCATCTTATTTATTTTAATTATATTTGGTAATTATGATTATATTGTTATCTTAAGATAATTACAAATATAAAAATATTAAATTGTTAATATGTATTTTTATATTTGTAATATGTATCTGATTATTTATTTAATTTATTTATTAGTATTTCAATATTTCATATTTAGGGTGTTACAATTTTTGGGGACATGACAAAAGAAACCGTCTCCAACTTCCATAACAACCAAATGGTCACAAACGACATAACCATCATTACCTTCTGCCCTGTCAAAGTCATATAAGAACATTGAAGAGACTTCAAACCTTATCTCTCTGAAATCTCGCTATCACTCTGGCATGCCCATCGTTTCATCCTATTAAGACATCAAAGGGATGTTGTAGCAACTCCTTCCAATATAAGGAGATCCCGTCGATGAATCTTGCAACCTTAATCAGGTGGTCCCCACTGCCTACATGTCATCCATGTCATCATTATATAGCTAACATTATCCTTCATGTAGTTTGGTCCCACCTTATTGGCATGTTAAGGGGACCAACATCTACGTCCTGACAAAATCCATCATTCCCTCTGATGAAGAGACCCAGCCTTCCATCAGGATATCGAAGGGACTGCTTATTATTTCCTACAAATATGCATTTGTCTCCTTGATGAAGCTTTACTGCCAACCTGACGCTCATCAGAATGTCGAAGAGACTTCCAAGTGACTCCCTTCAACATTCACTTGTTTGTTTGATGAAGCTTTGACCGATGCAAACACCAAACATACCTAGCGATAAGCCAAGCATCTATCAAAATTTCAAGGATAATCATTTCTAAGTCTCGTCGACATTTGACTATAAACTCAACGAAGCACTTAATGCCAACCCATGAAGCGCTTATTGGAACATCAAGGAGAATAGCAACTTTGTCCTACCAAAACTCAACTGTCAACTTGATGAACTCGAAACATAAAGCCTTTTATGCCAGTAAGTTTGAGAGATTTTTCTCAACAAGGTGATCAAGCTCTAATACCACTTGTAAGGTAGTGGAATGGCTTCCTACACTAATCTTGAGAGGAGAATAATGCAAAACTTTACAGATCTTTTTAACAGTTATAGAAACTTAAACAAAAATAAACATAAATATCATACATACCACAACATAGTGTTTTACATGGGGAAAACAGTTTTAGGAGAAAAACCCTACACTCCAAAATCCGCCCAATATATTATTCAAAAATCACAAAGATTACAATATAGTTGCAGAGTAAGCTTCTCACAAGAGTATCACCAACTAGAGATCCAGAGGTAACACGACCGCTATCAAACTCTCAGAACACATCACAATACATAGTCATAATACAAAGCCCTCATAAAATAGGGGTGCCTTTTAGGGAAAGTCAAGTGAACAAAATATTGGTTAGATCTGAGACCTAATGATGAACAGTCCAAATTTACAATAGTAAAATATAAAACAATTTAGCTTACATATCAACAATACCTTATGTAATTGCAAGGTTAAGACACATTTTCCCAACAATTTGGGATCTATATAGCTCCTTGAATCTTCTATTTATTTTGGAGGGAAATGTGACTATAGAATGATAGTATAACTAGACGACAACAATGTTGGCATGCTTGTATCTAAAATGAATATCTCATATCTAATAGAGGAATCCAACTTTGTTGTTCTTTAGTTTATTTTCATATTTTATGTCTTTGTTTCCATATCATTCTATTTCCATTTCCATCTTCGTACTTTTTTAAAGGATAGATGTAGTTTAATTAGGAAAAAATACGAGTTAACTAAGATTACACACATTCTTGGTTAAATAGTACTATTTTCTAGATCTTAGTCTCATTCAATGATTGATATAAGCTTGAGATTTTATGTTAAAAACCAACCTATCAACCTTTTTTCTCCTTAGAATAGGAATGTTTTTGTCTATATTGTAGAAAGTAAGCATGGATTATAATAGTTCAATAAGAAGGTGATGGATTAACCTTTGTTTGTACTAGATTTTAATTTAATTTAGGTGTATGTGATGTAAGTGACATAGCCATAAAGCCATGTTAAGTTAAGAAGGTAGGACTATAATATATTTTTGTGAGAAACGAAATGACACATGAACTATTTATTTTATGATTACGAGTTTTATTTGATACCAAATTTGTAACTCGACCATTCTAGGGACAAGAATAATTCTCAAGTCTTGGGAAAAAAATTACCATAAGGACAAGGCTAGAACCATCAACAAAATATGGCCAAGTGAATATTCTTGAGAGAGGGAAACTTTCCATATTTAGGTAATGGGGTGTTCCCTAATGTATTTACAATAGGATAATTGAAAAGAAATAAACCAAAATACTTAAGACCCTACTCACTAGACCTATAGTGCTATCATTGACAAGAATATATAGACCAATTATTTGAGTTATTTATATGCTAGTGTTGTGTTTTACCCTAGTGTGATGAATAAGGAAGAGAATCAAAACATATGTGGTAATATTATAGAGTAGATAAAGTAAAATATACAAGTTTTCACAGTTCATACACATATTGAGTCTCCATAAACTACTCATATATGCATTATATCATCATAAAAGGTGTTTCCATATATCCTTTATATATCTCCTAGTATATGTCATACAACATTTATATGTCCCTTATATTCTATATTTTCTTATACTCTATCTCATACATTTTCTCCTACTAATACTTCTCTAACTCCTATCTTATTATGGTATATATATGTTATTAAAATAGCTTTACCATGTATAGTTATGTGTATCTATCCATATTCCTTCAGGGTTACACCTTTTTAGAGTTGTTATAAGTTATTTTATGGTGACACATTGATTTTTATTTGGCCTATGGATGTCACCCTTTTACCTTTTCACTATTATCTTCTACTAGGCTACCCTTTAGGTTTTCAACATAATGAAATTAGATCGAATATATCCTAGGTCGACATCATTCCCCCAAATTAGACCATTTATTATCCTCTAGACATCTTGGCTCTATCCTCTGACATCACCAAAAGTAAAATCTAAAATATGGTTTATCAAAATACAAAATAATCCACTAGCTTCAATTTATGTGCCTATATTGCTTGTGAAATTTCCAAAATGCATTGTCACCCATATTTATTAAAGTAAAATTATTGGAAATGAAGGGCCATAATAGAGTGTGTATGTTCCTTTTTTTCCTATCAAGGTTCTCCAATATCCATATTATAATAGACTCGGACCAAACTCATTCTCATCAACTACCATCTTGTTTGTGGTCATGATTATGGTGCACATAGTAGATCTTCCCCTACATGTGTAGTAAATTTTGTATGATATTCCTTATGTAGCATACCATATGAAAATATTTATGATGTGCGCAATTGATAAATTTATTTTTTTGAAACTTTATAATCCATCTAGTGTCATTACCTATTTATTCTTGACTATTTTCTTTATAAGGATTTTGTCTTGATCCTAGTCTTTAATGGATTTGTGATTTAGTGGGGTCAATCTAAGTAGATGAAATATAAATGTATTTGGCTTAAAATCAACCTAATCCATGCATTATCACTATTAAATTTTGATAAATCCTTGCATGTGTCTAATTTCAACTCTCCTACTATCCTATATTGGTAAGTATTCACACAAAATTGTGTCTATGTTCAATATTAATAGGAGCCTATCCTACTCAATTTATGCATGATCATCTATATGATGGTAACATGGATGTATATAAAGAGCTCTTCTATATAGAGTGTATTAGTAGGAACATTTGATAATGCTCCAACTTTATCTACCTCCAATTCCTTCCATGGGTATTTCTTATGCTTTATTCTAAGGTTATCTTTTTATTCCACCAATTTTGGTGTTTCGATTCTTTTTTGAGTTGGGTCCTATCATCATTCCTTCCCCTATTCCCTTTTCCACTCCAACCCTAATTCTTCTCTCTATAATTGTATCTCCAATTCCCCACAACTTTGCATAGTTCACTAATTTACCTTGCACTTTAAATCTTCTAGTTCCATCGCTCTATTGTTTTCTTTGTGGCTTAACTCAAATTTGTTGCTAATTTTTTGTGTCTAAATTTTGTGAATCTATATCCCGTATATCAACTTTAATGGATTTTTTTTTAAATGAATGAACATATCTACCTATGTTTCTTTCATTCTTCTGTAACTTTTTTATTTCCAAATGAAAAGTAGCTAGCTTTTAGGATGTGAAAGATAGAATTTAAATAATGTGTATTTTAATATACAAGTATAGTACATATGCTACAAGGTACTACATCTATACCCAAAGTGGATTTGGATTGTTTCCATTCCTTAATCCCAACATATTAAGGTTTCAATCTTGTGTCATTAACATATCCATACAACAAATAATTCTAGAGATCCTTACCTTTATAGCCCCTGATTATAAAACACCATGAATGTTATAGATCCCAAGCCACTACATTTTTTATTTCCCTCACTTTTTGAACCTACCGTATAATAAATATAAATCTCTAATTTGAATGGGTTTGTTTTGATCATTTTTTCATGTAAGGATTTTTTCTTGCACTTGGCTATACACAACTATAATCCTTTTATCATCACTTTTTTATAAATCCACCAATCTTTCCTTCATGGATTAATCATCATTTATTCTTAGTTTTCTTTCCAATATAAGATTGGGTACCAAATGTTGCATTGGTAGAGAAAAATATAAACCATACACTAATTGAAAGGGATACAACTTTTCAAGTCACTTATAGGTTGTTTTATAGGCCCGTGACATTATATTTTATAGGTTATCTTAAGCAAAATGAATGGTTTGTACCAATTCCATTGTATATTTTAATCAAAATTTTAGTGATGTTTCATATCCTCTATTCACAAATGTGTGTAAGTGGCAATCATCACACAAGATATTGCAAATAAATTAAGTGCACCATTGTGCAAGAAGCATCATTAAATGAGATAAAATAAATATCTAATTATGTGCAATACTTTCATCAATGAATTATGTTGAAAACAAGGTGAAGGAAAGCTACAATATGAACTTATGCAAGTGAATTCATATCTGAAAATCAAATTACTAAATCAAATTTGAACATGTATTGCAATATACATCATAATATTAAAATCAACAAACAAAATGTGACACCGGATTTATGTGGAGAAACCCTTTTAGGAAAAAACTCCACATGAGAAAAGAGGGAAAGAATATTATTAATATTTGAATGAGAATACACAATAATACACTTCACTACTAATCTTTGATCAACCTGGAAACACCTTGTTACCTGCAAGAACCCAACATGAAACTACCATATCATGGCTCCAATTTCTAGAAATTGTGGGAGGTAAAACCATGAATGGTAAACCAAAACAAGAGGTACAAAACCACCTACAAAAATCCACGACCCTCTTCATGGATAGCCAAAATACATAATAAAATATTAAATGGAATTACAAGGCTCCTACATGTGCACCTAGTCCATAGCCTATCCAACTCCTGACTTTGCAGATGCTCTGATGACCTTTCCACTCCCCAATGGAACACCAATGGACACCTTTTCTTCTCTAATATTTTGTGCCTCATCCAAGACCTAAATTCCATTATGGATGCCTAGGAAATATTACTTATCCATTTTTGATGTGTAACCTCTACCAAAATTAATTCTGCTTTAAAATATAATTACAATGTGTGCCAAAATTCAATAGTTTCTCACATGTCACCTAGAACACATTCCAAGGAATGTGGAGACATACAAATAAAATAGGATGACAAGGTTCATGTCACCTTATCATAACATTCTTCCACTTGACATTATACATTGTAATTACATCCAAGAGATACAAATAATAAATTCAAGTACAATGTCCAAGGCCCATGGCCTTCCTGCACCAAGAGAACTTAGTTTTGGTTGTTGGCTTCATAAGATAATCTACAATATTATCCAAAGTGTCAACATTTTCTATCAATACCTTACCATTCTCAACCATCTCTCACAAATAGTGATATTGAACATCAACATTCTTAGTATGAGCATGATACATAGGATTTATGGTTGAACATATAGTACTCTTACTGTCACATCCAATCTTCACTATCCTGCAATCAAAACCAATGCCATTACCAATCCTCTATAACCATACCACCTCCTTAGAGGCATGTGTAGCATCCATATACTCTAATTTAGTAGTGGACAATGCAACTATAGACTACCTCTTACTCATCCAACTCACTACACCTCCAAATAAAGTAAATACATAGCCACTAGTGGACCTTCGACTATCCACATCACCTATCTAATCTGTATCAACAAATCCTAGTATGTCCAATGAATTGACTACATCATCAGTACCATGATAAACCAAATAGTAATAATAAGTACCTCACAAATATCTAAACACCCTCTTAACAAAAGTCTAATGCTCTCTACCAGGGTTAGACATAAACCTTCTTAGAATTCCCACTGCTTGGCTTCTATCTAGACTAGTACAAACCATTGCATATAACAAACTACCAACAACACTATCATAAGGAACCTTAGACATATCCTCAAAATCATCATCAAAATTAGGACACATATCTAAGCTCAACTTAGTAGCAACAAAAAATGGAATACTAACTAGCTTACAGTCATGCATATTAAACCTCTACAAAATGGTATCAACATACTTACTCTGACTTAACCAAAGCTTTATGTGAACCTGATATTTTTTTATCTCCACCCCAAGAATGTATTTTGTAGGCCCCAATTCCTTCATATAAAATGAGATAGAAAGTTGTGTCTTGAGCTCACTAATCATCACCTTGTTGTTACCAATAAAAAACTTGTCATCGGTAATTTGATCATCAATAACCTTAATGTAAACACAATGATTCTCCTCACTCCTAAGAAAACTTAACTTTAATGAAAAAGCATCAAACTTATGGTACCATATCTCAGATGAATGTTTCAAGCCATACAAATAACAATTCAAACTGTTAACCAATTGCTCTTTTCCTTTCACAAAAACCATAAAGTTGTGACATATAAATTTCCTCCTCAAGATCCCCATGCAAGAAAGTAGTTTTAACATCCATTTTCTTTATCTCAAAATTATAAGTAGCAGCAATAGATAATAAGAATATAATAGAAATTAATTTATAAATAGAAGAGAAAATTTCACCAAAATCAACTCCCTCTCTTTGGGAGTAGCCCTTAACCACTAATTGAGCCTTATATGGCTTTAACTGACCATCTGATCCAAATTTATTTTTAAATACCCACTTACATCCAATGGGCTTCCTTCTTTTGGGAAAACTAACAAGATCTAGGTGTCACAACTACCTAAATCCATCATCTCCTCCTACATGGCCTATAACCAAGACTCGCTTTCCTCCAAAGAGAGAGCCTCCTTAAAAGATTTAGGTTCATCATCAGTACTCAACAAAGAAAATAAACAATGGTAATCTGATGGGCTACACCTATCAACTGGATTTTGTTATCTTGTGGACCTCCTCATGGTAGGAGTAATGGGCTCTAGCTATTCTTCTTCTTTTGTGTGCTCATCTTGCACATCCTCTAAACTATTTGAACCCTCTTCTTCTTCTCCATCCTTAGATCCATTTGATTGTTCTTCCACATATGCATCTTCCTATTTCTCAATATTTGTTTCAAAGTGTATTGTATTTGTATTATCTTTCTCCTTTGGTCGTTCTTCTCAAGAGTAATCTCTAAATTCCCTAAAAATCACATCTCTAGAAAATATCATTTTACGGGTTAGAGGATTACAAATCTTATAACCTTTTACATTCTCATTGTAACCAATGAAGATGCATTTATGAGCTTTTGGATCCAATTTAGATCACTTCTCTTGAGGCACATGAACAAAAGCATATCAACCAAAGACCCTTAAGTGTGAACCATAAGGATTTATACCTATCCACACTTTATAAGAAGTTTTATCAACAAGATCTAATCAAGGAGATCTATTGATCAAATAATTAGTACCAACTACTTTTTCCCAAAATCATCTATCAATCTTAGCACCACTCAATATACTCCTAGCTCTTTCCATCAAGGTTCGATTCATTCTTTTTGCTATCCCATTTTTTTGAGGAGTATAAGGAGTAGTCTTTTGTTGAACATTACTTGCATGCTTACATAACTCATCAAATTACCTAGAACAATATTCACCCCCATTATCAGATCTCAACACTTTTATCTTATAATCTGATTGCTTCTCAACTAAGTCCTTAAATTCCTTAAACTTGGTGAAAATTTTATATTTAGAACGCATAACATAAATCCATGTGTATCTTGAGACATCAATGAAAGAGACATAATACTAAGATTTACCCAAAGAGTCAACATCTGTTGGTCCACATACATCCAAATGAATTATCTCTAATAGTCTCTTTTCCTTATTAGTTACATTAGGAAATGAACATCTATTCTATTTACCAAACAAACAATGTTCACATAAATCATTTTTGTGAACAGAATAATCAAAAATATTATTAACCAACTTTTTATTAAGAATGGTCTTAAAACCTTTTTCACCAATGTGACCCAATCTATGGTGCCGTAACATACATGCATTTTCAATGCTAGTTACATTGTAAGAGTTACATAAAATAGAGGCATTTAGAATAAACAATTTCCCTATCCAAGATCCTTTAGCTATCACCAAACTCCCTCTTACCAACTTGCAACTAGACTTGTCAAATGTCACATGCATTCTAAAATCATTCAACTTGGATACTGAAAGTAAATTTCTCACAAGTCCTAGAATATGTAAAACATCATCAAGGGATTTAATCCTCCCATTTTTGAAACAAAACTTACCTTTCCCTTACCAAAAAACTTCTTAGTGTTGTTATTGTTGGTTCCCAAATTAGCAGATTGTTAAACCCTAAAAGTATGCCAAGCTTTATGATCAGGTTCAACAACGATTTGGCCAATGAATGGAATCAACTAGGATGGTTGGGATTCCTTGCTCTTCGAGCTCTTTTATGCCTAGGCAGGTGTACCCTTAGATCACCAATGAATGCTTATTCTTTGAGATTGAATGGTGATGATTAAGCATATTGAAATATTTTGCAAATTTGGAGAGCTTGTGTGATCACCAATTTTTTCAATTAAATCATCCTCATCAACTTCATATGATCACAAAACTTTCAATTAAATAATCTTCTATTAATCTATTTCAGACTGGCATGAGGGTTTGAAATAGATGATACAAAACTAACTAATACTCCTACTTCTACAACTAAAAGTTAAAATGTATAAATGAGATTTTATTAAATATTGTTTTAAAATGGATATGATCAGTGACTTCTTGTTGGGAAATGGAGTCAAAATATGTATTGATATATGTGTCATTCTTTTGGTTATAATTCTAGTTGTTTGGCACTTAGATGTTTATGACTTGCATAAACATGCAATGAAGTAATTATAAGACTCTTCTTATTGATCCAAATGATTTTCCAAGTTACTGTGATTTACTTAAAAGAATTTAATTCTTTCTTGAAGAAACCAGTTAAATGAATCACACAAAAACATGAATGTGCTCTGACAGACTAAATATATACTTGATGCACTTGATTTGAATAACAAGGAAAGATCAAATTG
>VDFB02020640.1:0-17541 GCA_007258455.2 Sequoia sempervirens | reverse complement strand
CAACATGTGTTTTTTGTTAGATTATGAATGGTCACAAGCCGATTTGCAATCAATTGATCTTTCTTTCATTGGGTGAAGAACCGATGAAAGAAAGATTAGTTGATTGCAAATCAGCATGTGATCACTCATAATCTAACAAGAAACACATGTTGTGAGATTGATATCCTCTAGAGGTTTTCAACCATTTTGTTTCCATGATACTTGTCTTGAATTTTGTAGGAAGATACCTACTAGATGTGTGTAGTAAATGTTGAATCCAACTTAGAAGGAGGATGGCTTCCTCTTGCCCAATTACGAAAGGAAATCTGAGCACATGACCATTTGGTGGTTTAAGATGTGGAATATTTTTTGCATTAAGTTCAACGGTAAGAAGCAATGTAAGATCTTTTAGACTTCCCCCCCTCACCAGTTCAAGAGTGCATGGGGGAAGGCTTAGGTAATCAGCTGACAGTATGACAGCCTCCTGCATAGCCCATTGATCATTACCCATTAACTTTTCCCATTTCCCTATGGCTGCTAGGACAAGTTTTGTTTTGGCATTACTAACTATGGATCTAGATTCACTAAGTATTGGAAATTTAGAGCATACTACTTCCAACAAGTTCCTTTCCATTTTGACACACTATTAATGTGATAGAGACAATTTATAGATATAAATATTAAACAAAGTGGTAGCCTGCAATAAGCCAATAACACATTAAAAAAATAGCATTCAACGTTTAAAATTTATAATTAAATTATTAAACTAAAAAATTGGGTTAGCTTTTTTGGATAGCTCTACTAGGTGTTGAGGACATTCCATTTATCTTTTGAATGTTAAGAAGTCAGAGTTTCAAGGATTTTTCAAGTGAGTAAGAGAGTTATAGGAGCAGCCTCATCTAAAATATGTTGAACTAGGGTTTGATATACCATTTAGAGAGCTTGGTTTTCATGGAGTTCCTTTCAAAGCCTCTGCTTTTATTGTTCCTATGATAAAAATTTTGGTAGAGTTATGTGAATTACTCTTTCTTAGGGGTAATTGCTATTAGTGAGATTCGAGAATTGCTAACCTTTGAGGACAAAAGAGTACTCTGGGAAAAAGGCATTCTTATATGGCTATTGTTTCCCAAATACTCTGGAAGGATGTAATTTAAATGTGCCACCATTCCTCAATCTTCACTTGATGGCATCAAGGAATTGGTTGAACTCCATGGATATGCATTATGAAAAGCAAAATGAACTGAATTCAGCTGCACTTCACCTTTTGAAGATTATTATCATGATCCATAAATTCTATTTGGCAAGATGGTGGTTGGGAATTTTGAATATGGAAGCTTAAAGTGATTTTGATTATGATAAATTTATGAGCCTGTGATCAAGGATATGGAACCCTCCATGGTGAAGAGGAATTAGAATTGGATGAGGGAATGTTTGTAAGTCGAATCTCGTGAGTTAGAGGATGATAAAGAAGAAGAAGAAATATGGAAGAGACCTAAGGTAAACATATGGATGAATTAGGGAAGTCAAGCCAGAAATGAAGATAAGGAAAAAAAGAGACGACCGATGTGCTGAAGAGGAAAAAGCTGCAATGAAAGTTAAAAAGCTATGCGGGAAGAACACTCGCACCATATTAGAGATTCAAAGAGAATTCTACCAAGAGGGTATAAAGTCGTATGAATTGAGTTCATCTACATCCTTCTACTATTTTATTCATGCATTACAAATGGTCATCTTTAATCACATTTGAGCTCTATTTACTCATCCCACGACAATAAACAACTCAACACAAGAGATGAAAATTGACATATTAACACAATAATATCCAACTAAGTTATTGAAACTCAACTATTGATACCTCGTTCTCCATCCAGAGAACAAAATCATTCCACTTTTTGTTTTGTAACATATTCTTTTCAAATTGTTTTGGATGGCAGCCATATTTCTCCCCCTGTCAAAACATGGCACATGGACTAGTTAAACTAGTTAATTAATATGCAATCATTTACTTTTTCCAAGGAAATAAAAAATATATATCATTTAAGATATTAAATATACTTACAAATTATTGAAGGAATGTTTTTTGAAATTATTGAAGAATTAGCTCTTTTTGTCAATGTTGGATGTACGTTCGGCATTAATGTTGATGGCCAGCAATTTTCTATGTAATGAAGTTTTTTCTTGCATTTCCTTCGATGCTTCTTGGTTTGCAGGAGTAAGGAGAGTGTTAGGACGGTGGTGTGAAGTATTCTGGTGGCTAATGTACCAGAGAAGAAATGGAGGCCAACTTCACTCTAAAAGCAAGGAGGAAATTGGATCCTTTTGATGGCAAAGTGACGGTGAAGAGATTGTGTGGCTTGTTCTTGTACAAGGATGTGAAGGTGGCGCAATCTATGCAAATCATTCTGGATAATGGCTTCAAATATTTGAAGCATAGATATAAAACTAATATGGATATATACTCTATGATCATGGTGTGGGGACTGGACTTAGGGGAGTTGATGGAGGTTGTCAAGAAAGTGATGAAAGCGTTGGTGCATAGGGATTTCTTAGTGAACATGGAGAGTATCCTGGAAAGGGCTATACCAAGACAAGGCTTTGTGAGTGAAGGCATGGAAGGTGTGGACCCGGAAGTAGCAGAGATAAATCTCCCTTTCATTAGGTGTCCAGAAGGAAGAACCAAAGCTGTGTGGAGAGAGGGTGTGGAATGGGGGTGGCAAGCTTTGAAACTATGCATCGAATTAATGGAGACTGAGGAGATAATAGCGAGACTCAAAGCCATCGCTAGAGAGGAGTTGTGTGAGAAGAAGGGTTTGTGTCTAAGAAAGAAGGCGAAGCCGCTCACAGAAATGTGCCCATTGCATCTAGGCAGTGCTTCTGGAACTTTCGCGTAAACTAGTTTATTGTGTTTAAGCTAGATGTTGATGTATAAGCTTAAGGGTTTAATCCCTGTTTTTGATTTCGATACTATAAATAGCTGGTGTTTAGGTAGTAGTTAGTTGGATAGTTTTTAGGTGGTTGTGTTAGCGATTTTTGATTTGTAGGTTTTTATTCTATTTTAATAGACATGATGTGATGGTGCTGGAAGAAAATTTTATTTGGAGCTTTGTATATTTTGATTTATCTTAAATAAAATAAAAATATTATCACCTATCGAAGAAAAAAATTAAATATTGTTTAATAAATTTGATATAATCTTATGAGAAAATTCATATACCTGCATACTCTCCTCACCAAACTTCCTTCATGCATCCTGGCTTCGTGCTCTCTTCAGTTGTTGGTAGCGCCCTGCTCTCTTCCTTCATGCGTCATTTTTCCCTTTTTTGTCATTTGATTTCTTCCTTCATGCAGGAAATTTTTTAATTTTTTATTTTGATTTCTTCCTTCGCGTGGCATTTTTCCCTTTTTTCCATTTTTTGTCATTTTATTTCTTCCTTAATGCCAACTTTTGGTCATTAATGTAATCAGTTTGGGGTGCCTAAGGTGGATCCAAGTGTGCCTAATTGAGCGCCTATCATTGTTGTAAAGGTATGTTTTTCCTAGTCTAGCCTTGTGACTCAAAGTTCTCATCCTTAATTCGATTACACTAACCAAACAATGCAAATATTTCTTGACATCACTAGCTAGCTACACTTGTATAAAATCATAAAACATTCTTTATTTTCTATCAAGTAGAGCGGTTTTTTCCATGGTCCCATAAGGTGCTTCATCCTTCTCAGCAGTAGTGTAGTGAAAGCTTTTGTGGTGACATGCGAGTCTTCCTTCTATTCCTAGCGGTGTTGCGGTGACTCCCGCAAGTCTTCTATCATTGGCATGCAGTAGTGCAGTGACCATCGTTGTCCTGTGCCTCCTTCATCAGCTTGGTGCGGTAGAGTGGTTTTTACCGTGGTCCCGTAAGTTGCTTCTTCCTTCTCAGCAAGCGATGAAAGCTTCTATGGCAGCATTTTTATTCACAGAGGAGGCCATGGAGACAGGACGTGGACGGCGTAGAAATACTAAATCGCTGAGAGGAAAGTGGGTGTAAATAGATGAGACAACATTGATTAAGCACTAAATTTATTTTGATATTTTTTGTGTGAGAAAAAATTACTAATGACCTTTTCATAAATGTTATGTGAGTAAGATTTCTGGATAAAATGTGTGCAAATTTTTACATAACTATCATGGACTGTGAAAATTGAATGTTATTAATTTTCATAAATGTGTTTGATAGCATATCATGCCATTGGCAAGTAGGGGGGATTCTTTTCTTACAATTGACTTAAGGAATACCATAAGTCGATTGTCAGCATTTACAAGGTATGTGGTTATATGAAACGTTCATGTGTGAGAGACATAGAGATATTATATTGCATTTTAATTTATGACTAAAGGTTCATATTAATTTACTATTATTATATTAGGTGGGTGATCTCCAAGGAGATCCATGAATCTCAAATGCCTAAACTTTGAAATGCTTCAATAATATTATGTTGTACTTGGACAATTAGAAACCTATTTTATTCTCCTAGCAAGCTTTTTTATTTTCCATTATAATTCTAGACCAAACAACATTTGTGGGGATGGCCTTTTACACCAATATTAATTTGTATGAAGTTCACGAACCTGTTGTCAAGTAGTAAATTCCTTTCATAGACAGGAAATGTAAAGGCTTCATTTAAGAAAAGATAAGTAGTCTCATTCTAAGAGTAATCCACATGCAAAAAGTAAAAAGCACATAAAAAAATAATTGTACAGTAGAAAATAAGATTCAATCAGTTTTTGATAAGGAAAAACAAGTTTTGAAGGGGTCCCAAAACCCTTTACAACGATGCCAAGTTGCAAGAGAAATTAAACCACTAGGCCCAGTAGCCCAAAAAACCAAAAAGTTGACATAAGATGGAACATTAGCAACCTGTCAACAAACCTGTTGAACCAAAAGAGGAAGCACCAGCTACAGAAAATTATCTAAAACATTAGTCAAGGCCATGTTCTCCTTGATGACCTCCTCATGGATACTGATAACATCCTTCAGCTCCTCAACAACAACAGTAGCCCTCTTTTTCATCTTGCTCCTCATCCTAAGGCACGGACCCACCTGCATGTCCTTCTCTAGCACAGGAGTAGAAGCTTTCACTTTCTCCACCAAGTAAGAGCCACTAATCTCTTCAATCCTTTCCTCCATATTACCCAAGTCAAGTGGTTTTTCGGTCTAATTCAGCACTTTCTCATTCAGAACAGAAAGACCCATAGCAATGGTCTTTAAAGAGTTATTGCTAATATTGACCACATTTTTCAAGTCCTCCAACATCTTTCCCATTTTATCCTCTAGACTTGCCACTCTATCCTCTAACATTTTATTAACAATAACTTCCAAAGAAGAAATTATTTCCTCATGAGAAACCCCCAAACAATCAACATCGGCTAGTAGCTTATCAAGCTTAATATGCATTGATTTCACTTTGCCTTTTATTTCCCACTCCTTTCAGTTACCTCCTAGCATAGCAACACAAACATCCTGCCAATTTTTCATCTGAAGATTGAGCTCCTTAACCTCAAAAAATAACCACTTAACCAGGGAAAGCAGGTTTCTCGTCCCATCTTTGGCCATTCTACAAAACATACTCAACTCAATTTCATCCCAGTTAACCGAAGGTTGAACCTTCTGCTCCAAGTCAAAAAGGGCATCAGAACAATCCCTATTTTTTTCATCCTCTTCTTCAGCTGGGGAATCCTTGACATCCACAACATCCACCTTTATCCTCTCCTTATCTGGTAGATTCTCCAAATCAGCCAACACCTCTAGACATTCCTTCTTCACTTCCTTCTCCACAGTAGAAAAATCTTGAGAACAATTAACTGCATCAATACCCTGCATATCCACAAGGCCAGTCTCATTAGGCTTCACCTCCATATTAGAGTTGTGCATATTAGCAGGGTCACTCAACTGACCACCCAAATTAACTGGCACCTTAAGCCCTTGCACTGGGGAGCTCTCTAGCAGACCATCCTTACCAAGAACAGGGTTCCCCAACGAAGCATTCTGAACACAATCAAAATTTGAAGGATCCACATCACCCACAGGATGACAACCCTTCAAACCCTCTTTTCCAGAAGACAACACGAGATTCACATTCAAACTAGGGGCAACCAGCTCAATTTTACTTTTGGCTGAAGCTTTAACTTTCTTCATGCCTTTGGTTTTCCCCTTTGAAGATTTTCTAACAGAATTATCCATAGTCTCCTGCAACTCCACATCAGTCTCGTAGCCCTTGCCCCATTCTTTTGATTCCTCATCCCTTTCCTCAGAACCTCCTTCATCAACAAACATATCCTCATATTTCAACTCTTCCTCCTCTGAACTACTAATCCATTCACCGGCAGAGTCCCTTGTTTCATACCCATCATTTTTAACTTCCTTCTTACCAGGAGTTTTAGGGGAGATTGAGATCAACTTTAGCTTGATATGAGAAAAAATCAAACATATAAGCCCTTGATGAAGAACTGCCTTCTTAAGGTTCTTTCTGTGGTCTTCAATACTCTTCTCCATAGAATGTAACAGGTAAAAAGGAAACGAGGCCGAAACATTATGCCTAAAATGATTTAAGAGCATAAAATGGTGAGTGTAAACCATAGAGAATCTACCTTCAAGGGTGAAGTAGTGCATAATGGCCAACACGAGGTCCCTCCAAAGTAGCTTCAGGGACTTCCTAGCATAACCTCCACTTCTAATTTCTTTAACCTTCTTCCTCTCCTCATGTTTAAAGAAATTCACAAAATCCTTCTTAGCCACTCCCCTGTCTATGAAAAACTTTCTCCCAGCAACTGAAAGACTAGTTACCTCCATAATTAAATCCTCTTCAATTCGAAACTCAACACCCTGGTAATGCAAAGACCTCCCACAAAGACCTCCCATTCCATCCTTTCACAAAGAAATCTGTTACATTGGGGTATGAGCCTTGAGTTCTCTACATAAATTGAGTAACCCCCCCCCAATTCCAAGTGCTCCACACAGTAGCATTTTTTCTGAAACTCTTCATAGGAACTCGGCTCAATTCTACAACGGTCACCACCCATAGTGACAAGAAACAAATGAAAACCCAAGAACACCTAGAAGAAATGAAAAAGTAAAATGAACTAGGCGCTACTCAAAACAATACAACAAACACCCACAATACGTGTGTGCTTATCATTCCAAGTAACCCTGCCAAAATTGCCAGTTCATCCTTCTACAGAAACCAAGAAAGAATAATGAAACTGAAAGAGAAAAGGGTCGATGTGCAAAACCCAACTTAAAATCATAATGAAAAACCTTTCCTCGAGAACATCTCACCTAGAAACAATCTAGCTGGTCATCATTAGAAATACACTTCAAATTAAGAGGTAGCGATTCAAAAGAATCCCACTCAGATCTCTCAGCCACTCCCATGTTGGCAACCCCATCAGCCATCATGTTCACTTCATGAAAAACATGTGTGATTTTAATCTCCTCAAAAGAGTTAATAATAGATATTGAGTCATTAATAAAATTGGCAATTGACCATGAAGGAGGACATTTCATCATGAGACAATTAATCACATTAAGAGAGTCCCCCACTAGCCATAGTTTAGAAATTCCTTGTTTCTTAGCCAAAACTAATCCATGATAAGTTGTTGTAGCCTCTACATAAAAAAACAATTGTATAGTAGAAAATCATATTCAAACAGTTATGTCTTATTTCTCTTGCACACTTATCTGAAAGACATAGGGTATTCACCATACATTTCCCTCGATAAAGCAAACATGTGCTTTCATTTATTTTTACTGTATATCTCAGAAGTAAAATTGTTGTTACATAATGATGCACTAAGAAAATAATATATACAAAAAATGCAAAGAAAATGTTTGAAATTTAACATGCAACCTATGGTGTTGTGTTGAAAGGAATCAAGATTAACTGGGACAAGAAATAAAAATAAAATTTTGATGATTGTACTTAAAAGTGAACAGGATAATATGAAAAGTGTGGACAATGATGGTGCTGAAATTGAAAACCCTAATTCTGATGACATTATTGTTTTATGTCATTAGAGATAAGCACATACAATTTTATATACATAGAAAATGAAGATTTGAAACTAGTAAACTAAAAATGTAAACATTGTAAGATTTTTCTTTAAACAATAATTCACATACTCACAAAAAAGGGTGAAGCATTTTTTATTCAAACTCTATTTTCTTTAATAGACATAACAGTAAAAGAATATTTACAAGTCCAAGAATATATACATTGTTTCATAGAAAATAAGGAATGTTTCATAGAATATATCTTAGAATGTAGGAACTTCCTCTCATAATATTTAAAATCTTGGCCACAAAGTTTTAATATATGTATGTATGTGTTTCACCCCTAAGTGTTTCTACACCGCTCAAGGTAATAACTATAAATTAATGCATGTTGTTGATTATTTTAGGATGGAGATTGGGAAGCAAATGCAAGAGCTTGACATTCAACTAGCAAAAGAAGAAGATATGTATGTGGACATGGACCTAAAACTGTTAAAGAGACAGTTTAAATGAGTGTTTGTACAAAGACAAGCAGATTTATGATTTTATCTTTAGAATGTACAAACTTTCTCTATCAGATATTAAAGATGTCAAGTTGGATTAGAAACTAGATAAGCATATTTATGATTTTATAATGTAGGAACTTCCTCCATTGATATTTGAAATTCCACACTTAGGTTTTGTTTCCAAGCCGAAACACCCGAAGTGTCTCGTACTCACCTCAAGGTGCATAATCCAACTCGGTTATGATAATCGATAGAAACCACCCCATCTAACGTTGGATCACAATCTATCTTTCCCGCATAGCAATTCCAATATATTAACCCCCCTTCTAAAATAAACTCAAAATAATTAAGTGAAACAATGAGTCCCTTGTAGTAAGTAAGTAGGTAGTCTATAGGACATAGTTTGATTTTATGAAAGGATGCTCATGAAAGGAATCTTCAAGTGACAGTGAGTGAGTTGTTTGAGATTACAATTGAGGGTGCAATATCCAATCTTAAAGGAAGTTAGCAAAGCAATAAATGTGCATGGTAAAAATCAAATTGTAATACGCACCAAAATAATCTACAATGTTATCTTGCATAATGCCTTGCTTTCCAGCGACAAAATCCCATTGTATCTTTTGATGAAAGCGAAGTGGACCTTTGATACCACCCACCAGCAACCCCGATTCAAACACGCGCACAGCCGCATGTTACCTACGCGCGCGTTGAGCGGTGCAGCTCAACAACGCGTACGAAATATTGCCTACCGGCGCACCGTTCTCAAATAGCCAAACTTTTCCAAAGGAGGACGACGGCGACGGCGAACCCCGCGGTTGACAAAAGACCTGATCTATTTAAACCACTATCAAGCAGCGATATTAAAGATGTCAAATGCAAAACCCTAGTAGCTAGAGTAATGAACACAGTGTGAAAGAGAATAGTGTGCTAGGGCAGATTTAGGAGATCTCCACATTATCTAAACACAGGAAAATACATCATTTATTTATTTTTTAAATTAAAAGAAATTATTCTAAACCCTATATAGGACACATTGATACTTCAAAAGCATCTGATTTATTTTTTAAAATTAAAAGAAGTCATTCTAAACCCTATATAGGATACATTGATACTTTAAAAGCATCTAAAGGAATTTGAGATTATGCAAATATATTTCAATTAAATACCTAGATTACAAACAATAGAGAGAACATTGTAACCCTTGTTGATTAGAGCAAGAACGAGATAAATAGTAATGAATCCTATACCTCCTATCACACACATCTCCTTACCATTCTCTATCATTCTTTACTGAAACATTTCTCCATTTTAACGGGCTACGCCTAAAAATAAGGTTTCAACAAAGGTTTTATTGTATGTTTATTAAAATGAAAACTCCATTCTGGCGGGCTATTCCTAAAAATAAGATTTTGATGAAATTTTTAGAGTATGTTTATTAGATTTTTAGAGTATTTTGGCAGGCTATATTCAAATGAATTATTCAAATGGATTGTGACTAATGTGATTTGCTACATTTAGTGTTGTAAATTGTAATGATACCATGATTACCTTACTACCATCATCTCTTATTATACCCACTATGGTATGGTGGTGTTATGCCCTTCCCTTATGTTGTTTACTACACTACCGCCTTCCTCAAGGCTTCTTGTTGTGGGGTTGTGGTGTATACTGCTCTATTGCATATGTTGCTCACCTTCTCGGCAGTATAGTAGTGTATGCTTTTGATCATTATTTTAAGAGTGTCGATGAGACAATATTATTTGTCTTACCAATATCTCAATGTCTCATCGACATTAGATCTTATGTTCCTCTGATATTGGTTGTCGATGTCGATGAGACAAGTTAATATCTCTTGCTGATATGCCACTGTCTTATTGATATTTTCCTTCAGCGGTATTTCTTTATATATCAGTGTAACTCTACCATGTCAGGGAGACTCGTGATTATCGCTATGGTATGGTGGTGTTTTTCCCTTCCCTTATGCCGTTTGCCACACTACTGCCTTGCTCAAGGCTTCTTGCTGCGGGGTTGTGGTGTATACCGCTCTACCGCATATGTTGCTCACCTTCCTGGTGGTATAGAGGTGTATGCTTTTGATCATTACTTGAGGAGTGTCAATAAGACAATCTTATTTGTCTTATTGATATCTCAATGTCTCATCAACATTACTTTGTTATATCCAAGAGTTGTGTTTCATCGAGCACTTGTAGATATACCTTTTCGATGTGACGTAAGTGATTCTCTCCTTGATATGCATGTATCTTGTTGACATTTCATTGTTTTACATCATCGATGAGACATATAAATAAGTCTCTTCGACATAGGGGTGTCTAAACCAGCACTAAACATGAAGCTAAACTCGAAGCTAAATTCAGAGCTAAAAGTGGCCCTAAACTCAAAGCTAAACTCGAAGCCAAATGTGGCGCTAATGGTAGCACCACACATGAAGCCAATATCGATGCTAAAGGAGACGCTAATGTTGGCACTAATTAGCGCCAAAATTAGCACCAACTTGTCCTGGTCGGTGCAAATAAACTCCTAAAATAGTGCCATCCTGATAAATAGCACCGACGTTTTCAAAAAATTGGTAAAAAATACATTAAAACAATGGGTGGAAGCAAAAAATGGAGCAAATCATAGGGATTTGTTGTAGTGCACCAAGGAGGTTAAAAGGAATGGGCGATTATTTTTTTAATTGGGTGGAAATAAAAAGTGTTGGCAAGAAAGTAAAATTAAAGTATTGTCAAATATTTATTTTTTCACCAAGAGGGAGAATATTTTTCACCAAAGGAGTTATGAGCCAGCAATGGTGGGTGAAAAGGTGAATGTGAAGTTTTCCAGCAAAAGGATTAAGGATTAATGAAGACTCCAAAAGTTTTGCGAAATAATGGTTATTATTCACGAGATGAAGATTAAAATATTTAACTTATCGAAGGCAATTAATTAAATATTTTTTCCGAAGAAGAAGAATATTGAAGAGATGTAGCAAACAGATTGAGGGGTCATAACCCTAAAATAATGTATATATTCCAAATGAAATCAAAGGATAATATCATTAGAATTAGGAGTTAGGTAGTAGGATAGGTTGATCAGTTGTTGAAACAAGACATTGTGCTATGTATTGCAAAATATTTTGAAGTAATATAATGGACAGGAAGATTTAATTTGGTGATCCAATTATGGTGTTAGTTGTTTGTTGAAATAATTGAAAATATTATCTAGTTGTCTCCAAGGTTGACATTTACTTATTATTTAAATTGATGTATCAAGGATATTTTCAATTTATCAAAGCACATTTGCTACTCTTGTGTGGTTCAATTAACTGGCTCCTTCAAGGAAGGATTAAATTATTTTAATTAATCATAGTAATCTAGAAAAGGTCATTTGGATCAATAAGAAGAACTTTATAATTGCATCCTTGCATGTTTATGCCAGACATAAGCTCATAAAAGTGCCAAACAATTCAAATTTTATCTAGAAATAGGACGCACATATCATTTACCTCTTGAATCCATTAGCCCAATAGAAGTAGGCACTAGTCATACCAATTCCATTTTAGAATTTTATAAAATCTTATTCAAACATTCACATCTCAAATTTTAGTAGGAGTAGTTATTAAGCTTTCATCTATCCCACTCCCAATTGCCATTGTGGATAGATTGCTCGAGTAGGAAACATATAGTTTAAGTCTACCTCATTTTCATAGGTGCACCTGCCTAGGTTTGGCAAAGCTTGAATAGAAGAAGGTTCAAATATACCATTTGGCCTTGTTTGTTAGCCTAAAACGTATCAAGAGCTTGGCAAACTCTTGTGGTTTCAAACCAGCATTTTTGAGAACTAACAGAAGGTAGAGAAAAGTTATGGGATTAAGGACACATAATTTTGTGACCCAACATTTGGTATTGTTACCAAGATGGTAACATTATGGTCCCTATTTTATAAACTCCTACAACATATTCATTGAAGAAGTTGCTCTATATTGTTTCTATGTGATTCTATTTTGTGTTGAAGTTGCCATTTTGTCACTTATGCCTAGTAGATGGTGTTGGGGTAAGAAAATAGTTGTTGGATTAAAAAGAAGTAAAGACTTTGGTGGTAAGTTTGAACCTAGAAATATTTATTGTCTTGGAGACCAAGTGTGATTCATTAATTCTCTCTTTTATAAGAGGTTGTGACACCATTGTCCAAGAACAAAGATTATTATTTTTTATTATATAAGCTTATTGTTGATGTACCTTATTGTTGTTAATCTTTCAAGAATACACTTCTATTCTACATTAGTTGGTTATTTAAATTGCATATTATTTTCTTCTTCTCTTTGGAGGCATGATTTCTTTCATGGTAAATAAACATTTTTTTTTATACCTCATTTTTTCCATGCATGAAATATGATTAGTCATGGTTGATTATTATGGTTTCAATACCCTTTGGGTGCCACTTCAAATTATACCCCTAAGAATTATTTTAAACTAGTTGTTCATGACCAAATATGTAATGCTTCCTCATGCTATTCATATACCCCTAAATCATCTAAAAACCCATGCTCATATTTACATGTATCCATGTAAGAGAGCAAGAAAAAAATTAATGATCTTGCTAGAATAAAAAGAAAATGTGAAGAACAAATTGGGCTATTGCAGTTTCAAGCTCACCATGTTACAAAAAATTAGGTCTCTCCATCACTCACATATCCCCTCCCTTAAACTCAATTTACAAATAGCTATACCTTTTTGAGTTGATTATAAAATATAAACCATGAATCCCAAGATCTATAACTAAATTCCTTAATTTAATGGATTTGACATTCATGGAGAGGATGAGCATGTCATTATTTTTTTTATTTTATAGGTAAGTTTTAATTTGAAGATGAGGACATGTGGATGAGTTTTTTTTTAGGTTTTTATATGGAAAGGTATATGAATGGTATCAAAGTTTTCTAGAACATACCTTTGCTTCTTGGAACGACCTTGTGGTTTTATTTGAAGATAAGTTTGTATTTAATGTTGACCCTATTATTTTTTCCAAGACTTAACTAGTATCAAAAGACAAGATGGAGGGTCAAGCATGGAACTTGGTCATAATTTTGTTGTTTCTCTTGCACAATTTTTAAATGATTCTATACCTAAGGGTAAACCCACAAAAGTGGTTTACAATTCGAATGAGGAAGGAAAACTTGTAAAAATTGACCCCATGACAAAAAAATTCATTATGGGGGTTCGAACAAACCAAAAAAGGGTTCACTCGAACTAGGGTTTGAGCGAACCCATTTAATGCATGCACGGACAAAAATCAAATGAAAACCCATTTTGGGAAGGGGGTTCGAATGAACCAAGGTTTGAATGAACCCTAGTTCACTCGAACCCTTGGGGGTTCGCTCAAACCCCTTGGTTCGAGCGAACCCCCCTTTTCCCTAATTTTTGACCTTGTTCACAAAAAAAATCAATTTTTTTGCACTTCAGAGTTCGGTTTGAACATGAAAATTGGTAGAGACTTCACAAACCCAACTGGAATTAGGTAGGCCCCGAAATGAGCCATCCAAATCTAATATAATTTTAATATGTTTTGGTTTTATTATGTATTTGTTTTTTTAGTTTTATTAAACACAGGTTTTTCATCAAAAATCAAACTCTCTGTTCTGCACATGTGGAAAAATAGCAGATTATCAAAAAAAAAATTGAAAAATATGAGTGCACCAGATATTGAATTCCTTGATCCAACAAAAAAAAAATGAATTTCAATGCATACAAAAAAAATTACACATTATACGGTGACGCTATGTCTGAATTGTAATTGGTTTGACTTCAAAACTTGACTAAAGAAAAAATATTCAATAAAAAACTATCTAACCAAGTGGAAGCACTAGATATCAGAGTTACAAATCTAAATTCGAAAAAATTAGAATTTTATCCTTCATGGAAAAAAAGTTGTGTTATACGGTGAGTGTCACTTTTTTAAAATGTTGTTTTCTTAAAAAAACTAGTTTTTGAGGGAGATGGAAAAAGAAGTGCAATCTAATTCTAAAAATTTTGAAAAAAATAATATTTAGAATCTACAAACAAAATGTCACAAAACTCTAGTTTGTATCATCTTCAAATTCCTCATGGTTTAGCCACTATAGGTGCCCGAAAGTAAAGATTTAGTTAAAAATAATAATTTCAGTGTCCAGTTTGGCCAAAAATTGTAAAACACTATTGTGGGATCACCCCTAGCACAATTTTTTGTATTGAAATGTTATTTGAAGCCTATGAGGCTAGTTTGAGTTTAGTGTGAGAAGATTTTAAAGTGACAAATATGCAACAAGTTTATAAATTCATTGATTCTATGGAGAAGATTAGTGAATACATTGATAAATTTTTACCCTTGGATGCTTCTTTGACTGGTTATGAATTTTTTTTTGTAAGTAGTAGCGAAATGGATGCAGCACACAGAGTAAGTGCAACATCAGAAACTAATGATTATGTTTGCAAGTAGGTAAATGAAGGTGATGTGGATACATCATATGATATTGATGTTGATGAAAATAGTTGTACAAGTGTTACCTATGGGTATACTATGTATCATGTACTTTTAAATTTTGTATTCCTTGGTCTTTAATTTCTTACTTTCTGCCCAAGTCTAAAGTATTTTGCTTCATTTTAGCCTTTTTCGTGAGATCCTCTAAGTTTCTAACCCCTTGTCGTGTGTTCTTTAAGTTTTGAAACCTAAGTCACTGGCACTTGGTGTCCTTAAACCTTGTCACCAGGTTCATGTTTTTCCTAACCTCCCGATGACCCAACTTGTTCTCCTTTCATAGTGTCAAGTGTGTTGGTCTATTGTGTAGTCAGAGAATCATAGGTTTTCATCACTTCATAACTCCCGACTTTGAGTTATAAAGTTTCAAAATTTTTGCGAAAAGGCGATATTTTATCCATCCCATGTGTTTCAAGGCATCGCCTATGCATTTAATGAGGAATATGGTACAACTTGGAGATGTCTTATCAAGGATTTTTGCAAAGCAAGCAAATCTTAGGGTTTGCTTTACCAAGGATTAAAATAAAGTGCCATATTAATTCAGTACCAAATGCACACCTTGTCATTTTACATGACTTAAGGTGGTGGGGATTTATTTGGTTAAGTCTTCAGTATTACCTCTGCCTTCTACAATTATTTCTTCAAGCATATGAGTGTTTCCTTAAGTACTATGAGCTCATGTAGTCTAGAATTTAAAATCGTTGGCTCGGCGTAAGGGACATAGAGTTGGCATCCTTTAAGTTGGAGGAATTATGGGTGTGTTTGGAAAGTAACAAAAGATATGTTGTCGATGCAAAATTGTTAGAAAGCAGATTAGCTCATGCCAGGGGTTTTCCAGAAGACATGTTGAGCGTGGACCTAATAGGCACATGCACAAGAAGATATATTCTAGAAACGCAGGAAACAAAGACATGGATGTGACTGTTGTTGCTAAAATTTCTCCTGGAGTTGTTTCCCACGTGCGCTAAATATTCCGAAGAGAGCACCCGTAAAGGACATGTTTGTTGCGGTGGCTAGTTATTTTTTCAAAGATAATGAGGATTGGTGCAAGAATTCTATAGCCAAGGGGTGGTTGAAGTCGAAGAAAAGAGGTAAGTCATAGTTACCTACCAAACTTAAGAGAATGCATTTCAAAGGGGAAATTGCATATGCCATGCTTTGTTACATCGCATTGTTGGAAATACACAAATCGAGTCTTTTGAAGATTGGATGTGTCATTTTATTTTGGTTATCTATGATGATAATGTGTTCATTGATTGGGCTAAGATAATTTGCTTTCATTTGAATGAACAATTAGTTAATTTCCAAGAAACTGCTACCTTTCATCTATGTTCTTGCTCAATATACATTAAAGCTAGTCAAAGATCCTTTTGGCTAGGATTAAAGGCATAGGTACCTCCAACTTTTGGCATGCCTATATATAAGTGCTATCCGTAGTTTACCAAGCAAGTTGGAATGGGATATTTTTTCCTTGTCAATGATGCATTCTTGATGGAAGTTGTGAGGAAATTGGATGGAAACATTGAAACGTGTTTTTCTCCTAATTCAATGTCTTTTGTATCAAAGTTTGGAAGTTTCTATATATTCAATTTGATAGGTTTTCCTACTTGAGGATAGGAGGTTTTGAGAAAGCCCCATTAAAATTGCCTAGATATCCTAAAGATTTGTTGGTGTTCCTGGAGGTCTGTAGACAAATGGCCATAGTGAATATAAAGTGCATGAATATGGGGAAGTAGGGGTATGTTTTCCCATTGAAAACTCCTTCCTTCACGTGTAAAAATAATCAGATGGATAAATGTGTTGAAGGAATCCTTAAAGAATATAACCTCCAGCATTTATTCATGAGGGCTAATTTTGATAGCAAGGGTTTCGTGAGACAGAATTTATATGGAGCGAGTTCATATCAACATCACCCTCCTATTGAATACTTTTGGGAAGATTGTGTTGATGAAAATGAAGTCTTGAAAAGGGATTATATGAGATTAACAATCGAGAAAATACAAGTTTTTGGTCTTTCTTTCTGGATTCCTGAAAATGCAACTAGAGATTCGATGGTCATTGACCCTGAATATGAAAAACAGTCTGATAAATCTCATCCCAAGGTTGACTAGAGTAAAAATGAAGTTTTTAATATGAATATACGAGCTACTCTAGTGTTGAAAATGACTCAAGACTGGTTAGAAGGAAAATGGCAACAGGCTGCAGGTTCTACTCAAGAACCAAAATCATCTCAGAGAAATGAATAGGGGTCCACTCAAATAGTTGTAGTGGTACATCATCAGGTAGATTGGCCACTAGGGCTTCTAGTGCAAATTCACAGTCTGGGGGTGATGGTGAGAAGCCTGAAGAGACAGCTAAATTGAAGTCATTATATGAACAAGATAGCATATCTACCCCTACTCCTAAAAAGAAGACCAGTCAAACAAAACCACTGCCTGAAGATTCTAATGCCATTTTTAAGCAGATTGTTGAAGACAATACCTTTCCTCCTTTGTCTGAAGTACCGTCTTCCACAGTGGAAAA
>VDFB02020639.1:0-18688 GCA_007258455.2 Sequoia sempervirens | reverse complement strand
AAAGTAGAAAATAAACAGAATAATTCTTGCGACCTGTAATAACAGATTATAAAATTAACAGAGATGTCAGATCAATAAATCAAATGTTAAATTAAAATAATAGCCCCGATAACTGATGTATTGCTTTGTTTTTCTAATTTCAAAAAGAATGAAACCTTTCTATGAGTCAAGGAATGTACAAACCAGCCAACAACAAAATAATGCAATTCCATTTATTAAATATGCCTTTGATCTTTTCAGGCCTGCCAAGTCCAGGTACCTGGAGTACCATTACAAACATTGAGTACATAAAATATAAGGTGAAAGCTCACAACCTCTCATATAATAATTTTTACTTGTTTCAACTTACCATCTCGCATTCACAAAAGGTGTAGTGAATTCAGATAATAGAATCATGTAGACATAGATTTGTGCCTCGCCACTATAAAGTGAAATGCCAATTGCAGTCATGGAAAATCCATGATGTAAAATCTGAAGAGATATTGTGAAACAAGAATCAGGCACAACAAATCATTAGTATAATCCTTCAATTCCAACAAAGATCCAAAAGTTAGTAAACTTACATACTCTTTACCGCCTAAGGATGGATAATGCCAAAATATCATTGCCAAATCAGAAAGAAAATACCCAACCGATACCTGCCCAATAAAAAAAGATCACAAAATGAATTCTTCATTAAGCAATGTTTAAAGTTGCATGCACAGATTTTCCTTAGGAATGATTCATAAATATAACATCAATGGCAAATCTACATGTAAATCGATGCAGCGACTACTTTGGCCCCTAGGTAAGACTAAGACAATTAGACATGTATAGCATAATTTGAACCATGTAACATGGAGATATTTTCTAGAGAGATAAAAACCAATCAAACCTTTCAATGGAATTCCATAAAGCATTGCGTCTATGCTGTAAACTATATAATACAAGGAGGTAGATAAACCATTCAGAGAGTGTTTGATTCTCTGATAACAGGATATTTTTGTTATAAACAAATGAAAATATTTGATTTCACTTCCCTTCATTGTCAAAAACTACTATATTGCCCACAGTTATGAGGCATACCTTTAATCAATACCAGTGTTCCATGGGGATGCGTCCCCCCCAAAAATCCTCGCGTTTCCTAGAGGGGGACGTCTTGGAGACTTGGGGACTTGGGGGGGGGACGTCCCCCCACCAGCCCACCACCAGTGCCACCATCCCACCACCAATGTCGCTGTCTCCAAGACACCACTAGGACTTTGAGGATGTTGCGGTGTCCTCAAGACGTCTAGGGGACTCCTAGTTGTCTCCAAATGTATAATTCTTATACTTATACATCTTTTTATAACTATTTTTTCAAGTACTATATGTATTTCAGCACCCTGCCGCCGCCCCCCCTGCCGCCGTCCCCCCACCGTCCCCCTGTCGCCCCCAAACTTAGACCCCCCGTCCCCATGTCCTTGAAACGAGTCCCCTACCGTCCCCGTCCCCGAAACCCCGTGGAACACTGATCAATACCCATAAACACAAACATATATAAAGGAAAAAGAGACGCTTTTGGTAAAATCTAATTTTATTTTTTAATTTTTAGCAACAACTGTATAAAAAGTATAAGCTTGTTCTTATAGAATAAAAACTCAAGATCATGGAACTCCTTTGAGATGATATCAGTGAAAGTTATTAAACTTTTTTAATCCAATTTCCTTTAACTAAGTTACCGGTACGCCCTATTATGACCCCTGGTACAGGTACGAAATGATGCAATTACGAGATACAGGTTCAAGACGATGCAGATACATCTAGGAAACGAAATTTGGTCTGTGGAAACGAGCAGGGTACGAAACCTCCACTGTGGATTCGTTTTTATCGTTTCTGGTTTGAACCCGGACATAATCCATGTCGTCTCACGCCCAAGCCGCGCGTTTTTCAACGAAATTTGCATTTTTTAATTACTTTTTTGACTCTTTGTTGACTTCTAAACAATAAAATGATCCATATGATGGTAAAATAGAAGACTCAATAGGTTACTCATGATCAGATTAATCAAAGAACTTGGAAGCAATGATGCCAAGGTTTCTGCTATTACTATGAAAGGAAAACATAACTCCCCCCAGGCAGAGACCAAAAGCTTAAGCTGCATCTCAGCCATTAAAAAACCTATCAAAGGAAACAAGTCAATATCCAGCAAAATCTGGCAGCCATGACAGACCTGATGGTCATTCCCCTTGTTTTGTTTTCAATTTTTCTTTTATGGCACTTTTCAAGGTTATGTTGTCTTTCAATGTTTTGTTGTAACAATAATAGAAATGGGCTGAGCCACTTTTTACTGTAACCTTATGACTTTTCTTACAAAAGTAGGATCTGTAACAAAAGGATTTAATAACTTATACAAGTACTAATCTAAGGTCAAGGAATCAGTAGAAGTAAATACAAAATATTACACAGTTTTTCAATAATATGAGGATTAGCCAAATAATGTGAGGAATCATTTTATATATTGATGTTAAAATATTCCAGTACTAATATGAGGAATCAGTAGAAGTAAATACAGTAGAAGTGCTAATCTAAGGTCAAGGAATCAGTAAAAGTAAATACAGAATATTACACAGTTTTGCAATAATATGAGGATTAGCCAAATGATATGATGCTTTTTTTGATGACCCATATAATTCAGATTGATCAATGATCAATAATGGCTGATTGTAAACACTTGACATTTTTATGTTTGAACTTTAATTTATAATTTTATATCATGACATTTAAGTATCACTAATATTTTAATATTTGACTATGAAAGTGGTGGTGTATTTTTGCTATGTTATTTGACTATTAATATGGTGGTGTTTGGAACTTAATTACTACTACAAATATGTGTATATTTCTGATTTTTATATGTTTTTGTATTAACGTACCCAAAACGAACCCAACCCCCAAAAAAGTTTTGACCGAATCTGTGTACCGGAATCTCATACCCAAACTTGAACCCAAAAATGAACCAGTAACTTAGTCCTTTAATGATCAGTCAATTTCTAATTATGAGATGAATCTCCTTTGACCCGCGATGCAATATTTGAGACACCCCTTTTCCTTTATGTTAAATTTGACTTAAGAAATTTAATTCCCACAGATCATGATAAAAAATCTTTCTATATGAGTTAAAAGGAATCCATGACATAATTTTTACTAAGGAAATAAAACAAAATCAAAGTTGAAAAAATAATGTTCAAAAGGAACTCAATAAATTGTCTCATTCTTTCCAAATGAGCCATAATCAATCACACATAGCAGAAATAAAGCACTATCATGCCCCCAAAATTACGACACTAAAAACCCTAATGCTGAAATACAAATGAATAAATAAAATGCATAACAATAACAATATAAATATTATTATGATTATAATCATTACAAATATGATACTAAAAATATTAACAATGAAATTAAATGTGTAAATATATAAATAAAAATAAAAGAAAACATACAACATATTAATATAAATATAAAATAATATATAATGGTGTGGACAAGGCAAATATTGAACAGCAGCGAATACATTTCCTAAGTCAGCAATTGAAAAGTGAAAGGAGGCAGCGATTAATGCACAAAGGCTGTGATTCCCTTTCTAAAGAAGGCAACGCTTAACTAGGGGCAGCGATTCATATCATTGGCAATAATGATTAAGAATTAGTGAATGTAAAAGGAATCGCTTGCGTCTTAAGAGGGTATTAGCAAAAAGGCACGTCCCTCTTCACGAAGTCATCTCCCTCCATATGGTCACCCCTCTTGGGGATTCTGCAAGGTATAAAGGGTACATAAGAGAGAGATGTAGAGGACAGAAAATGGGAAGAGAATAAAAAAGGTAGTATTTCCTCAGCATAGCAGCCGATACATTAATGTATGATATACTCATATATGGAAGAAGAAATAAATAAGAAGTCAGAAATCTGGAAAAGTAGCAGACATAATCAGATAAGTATATTATTGCAAGAATATATGGGGACAGTAAGTTTACATATAATTATATGTATATATCTATTACACACACATATCTATATATATATATATATACATGTATATATAATTTAAATTATATACGATTATGCAATAATGATGTTTGCAGCAATTATTGAGCCTTATAAGTTGTTATGTTTCTTTAATACGAATATGGATAATAGATTCTTATGTGTTTGATTTACACTACCAATATCTTCTGAATATTAAGGACAGATCAATTGGAGGGAGAATTACTCAGTCTGGGAAATCAATAATTTCTGAATATTAAGGCAGTGATCGTCTGCAGATATAAAATAGATAACAGGGAATAGAGGTCTGCATCCTCTAAACTAGAAATAATCAATTATTTAGCATATGTACAACAGTCCAATTTCCTAAGTTGGTATGAGATCTGATTTACAGTTATATGGTGCAGCATAATTTAATATAAGTGATTGTGATTATTTAATTAGATACTAATGATACATTGTTGTTATGACTGCTTCCTTATATCAGTAAATATGATTAATATTTGTTTGTCATATGTCTTAGTGTTTTAGCCATGATAGAGGAGGCCAAGATTGCAAGAGGGGAACAGTGATGGGGCACTCTCCTAGGTACGCCACCTCGAGATGGGGCACCAAGTAGTCCAAAGGAGGCCAAGGGGGTACCAATGGTACAGTGCCTTGGGCTTAGGAGAGATGGCATTTTTAGGGCACCTGTTGTAATCTCACCCCTCCATCACAGTGAATTAGCACAAGAGGTCAAACCATAGAGAGAGGGAAATGGTTGGCAGGATGAGGAGATAACAGAAAGGGCACACCTCACTAAGTAGGCCACCTCATATGGATGGGATAGGCCACATGAGGCCAAGAGGGATGGTATATCCACTCTTGGGCCTAGGGTAGAGGACCTGAGGCACCTGAGGCACCCCATCCAAGTCACATTCTCCCATGCTCTTCTAATTGAGACCTTCAAAGATACTGAAATGCTTTATGATTGAATTAATAAATCGGCCATGAATTTATAGATGTTTAATTATGATAATCTTCTAATTAGTATATTAAAATATTTATGGTAAATGGTTATAACCTGCTAATCAGTGTGATTGTGGAAAATGGTTTCTAATCTGTGTGTAGGGCTCCAATCAGGTGAAAGGTACTCTCTAACCTATTTGTTTATTTGGAAATTAAGGAATTAGGACAAATTTAGGGAACTCCCAATTAGGGGACATTACAAGCACACACATTAATATCACAAGAACAAACCATAATGACACAGTATCCCTGGGTACCATCCTAGTTTTGGCACCATTTGGTGTTTAGAAACATACATCTCACATTGGGACAGCAACCCTCTATTCCAACATTAGGATCATCGCACATTTGTTTATAAAGGTTCAACAAGGTTAGGTACATCAGCCACCAAATCGTTGATACATAACTAGCCTCACAAATGGATTTAGGCTATAGATAACATTTTAATCCCAGTCATCCACTTATTCTGGTTCTATGTTACACAACAAACATTAATTGCCAAGGCATTTGAATTGGTAATTTACCTTGACTAAAATGTGATACTCGTTAAGAGTTTCACTTTCTATCTATCCTGATGCTATACATCATTCACATGACATTAAGGAAATAAACGAATTCAGGTAGGTTGTATGCAAAAACGAATTCCAATAAGACTCTATATATAATCTAAACACCAAACACTTTTTAAAAAACACCAAAGCAATAGAGAGTAGGTGATTTACACAATAGGCAATCAAATCTAAAACACAGGTGACTGCATATGCTTTTTGTCCAAACAACTTCCCAAACATGGGGAATCAGAACATCTGATTCAATCTTGCCTCCTAAAATAACTGCTAAATTATAAACCATAAATATCTTATGCGAGCAAACTGAGCCAATACCATACCAGAAATCTTAAATTTCCTGCTGTTTTTATAAACTTAATACTCTCGCAAATTTCATATCCATGTAAGTAGACTGCCCTGAAGAATAGATAACATACCAGATAAAATTGATGGTTGTCAACACTTGTGATGAGCCAGGATAACACCAAGCCACATGAAATTCAACGCTTTGTGTCATCAAACATGGCATGTGGGGGCCACAAAATCTAAATTTGAATGCCATCATTTCCCCTCCCTCAAAACAGGAGAAGTGACTGCTGTTTTACTTATGCAAGGGAAAGTAAAAAGGAATTCCATGGCCATGTGAGTAAATTATCATTGAAATTTCCATCCACTATTGACAACAATTTAGAAATTTGTTAATTCTGATTGTAAAAAAATTAAAAATTCATTAGTTTGTAGATCGTTCTTGTTTGATGTTGTATTCCACTCTAGATTGAGATGTGGTCCAGACTCTAGTCTATATCATTTGATTGCATTAAAGGAATTAGTTGAAAAATCAAGGATGCCCCATTAAAAACCATTAGATGGTTTCCAAATCCTTCCTTTGATTACATCAAATGGATTAAAATTAAAATTAAAATTGATCTAGTACAAAATTAATCTTTCTTGATCAAGATGAAAGTAAGGATTCCTTGATTGCATGAAAAAAATTAGACGCAGAACTTAAAAAGTTACAAAGAAGTTTCATTAATTAGAAACATATCAAGGAGATATCACTAGAAGCTTTGATGACTTTCAAGCTATCCGTTTTGTTCAATTGAATGAATCAGAAACTAGTTTAAAAAAAAAAAAAAAATTACGTGAGACAAGAATAACCCCTTTTGACTAGGATGAAAACAAGGGATTCGTGAGAAGAACCAACACATGATTGATATATACTCAAAGAATTTTAGAAGAGCAAACAATATGGAAATATTTGCATATATTATAATCTTTTGTGCTTTTCTTTTCAAAATACATGCTATGAGGAAATGTGATAATGAATTGAAAAGGAAAAAATATTATTCAGAGCCGTGGAAAAGATGAATGGGTTTTATCTTTACAAACATGAGATGAATTCACCTGGGGAACAATTGAAGCCTACATAAACAAAAAGATAGAAATGAAAATTCAGTTCAATAAAACAGAAGTAATAAGTCAAGAGAAGCTGCTAGACAACCGTTAATTGAACCTCAAGAAACAATGCTGTGGAAATTTACAAATATTCCTTACTAGCAATTAGGACTTAGTTGTGTTCATCATTATTGTAAATATTAAGTATTTTTACCTTACTGTAGTTTTTGTACTTCAGTGCATTTTTTTACCTTACAGGAAATAGAATCATAGAACTAATTTAGGATCAAGCATATCCTCTTCAAAAAGAATTTGTAGTCACGTTAAGGTGGAAAAATCACATAAAGGATTTCCCCATTTAAAATAAACCACTCCTTGTTCAAGAGAATAAACCAAGTTTCTTTGCACAATAAGAGTTACCAAAGTTTTATAAGCATCTTCTTTCCCATTCTCTAATAGCTAGAATGTTTCTTTGTTAATACTAACAAGAAAAATGCCTCATTTCCTTTCTCAGAGTCCCTATGCCGTGTACCTAGATCTACCATTATTAGTTAATAAATAATTTTTAGTTTTTTGGCATGAATATGTTTGTAATTTCACTCTTTACATTCTCTAAAGGTGGGCCTGTGTGCATGTTTGCACCTTAAGCTGTTTGTGCTGAGCCTATTCTTCTTCTCTTTTCAAATCCGATGGTTTTGCCATCTCTAGACACCTCTTATCCTCTATATTTAGAAATGGATCCATAATTTAAGATTTCATTTTGTTACCATATATTATATTATGAGACTCCAAAGAAATAACAAACAAACTATTGTCATTTAGAAATGACCACCAAAACCACACATAAAGTACTCACAAAAATCAACAAGATTTAAAATATTAACTAAGAATTCCAAATTTAAAAGCAAAAAATCTTGATTGTTAGATTAGAATAATCACCCCTAAAATAAAGTTTGAGAAAAGCGAGCTTCTAAGAGTAATTGGTTCATCTTGATCATTATCGTAGAATACATCAGAGATAAATAGAAGATAAATAGATGCTGCTGAAATAACAATGGCGTGGATAGTAGAGAAGCCTCTGCACAGATCAAAAATTCATTTTGTCAAATTTTCTTCAAAGGCAACGAGGATAATAGAAATAGATGTTGAAAGAAGCAATAAATAACTATGCTTGGATACATATTAAGTACCTGTTGTTCCATTCAATTTGTTCCATCTTGGTGAGCTTGGCATAGCCTTTAAAATATAGCAGGCTTGTCAATTTTGTAATACCATAAACCTTCATAGGAAAAAGTATGGAATCAACCAAATGTTGAAAGTTGTGAAAATAAAATTGCATGCATAATGAAAAAAATACAAAATAAAATAAGCACACTGCTTTTCATGCTAGCCAAGAACATGAATGCGAAGTTAAATTTTCTAAGTTGTTGGTCCCGGTATGGGGACGGGTACGGCTTTGGGGTTTAGGTATGCCAGTATGACATTTTTTCCCTTGGGTATGGGTGTAGGTTGGTATATATATATATGGTGAAATTTAAAATTATAAAAACAGTAATATTCATAATTGCCAATAAACGAAATATTTAAATACCTTGTAATTTGCAAAAGAGGATATACTCATAAATTCACAATATGATAATTCAATGATTTTTCAAATGTCAATACAAAATAAAAATTACAATCAAAATTAAATAACTTTTATATTGCTCTTCATCGAGAGCATCAAAGTTAGCATTTAGTTTAATTTCATTTGAACCACAATTAGTTGTGCCACTCCCACTAGCCATGTCATATGCAGAAGTTGCCTCATCTATAGAGACTTCGACAAGCTGTACAACTGTAGCATCTAAGTTGGCACACTTACAAGTTAGATCTCAATTCCTCATTACCCCCTCTTGTAATTAGGTCTCTTATGTGACAAGAGATGCAAGTTTGAGTGCATAAAGACTAAATCCTCAACATTTTTTGCACTCAAACAGTTGTGCTTAACCAAGTGGATAAAGGAGTATGTGCTCCAATTGTGCTCAATTAAAGAACTCACAATCTATTGAATTTCCTTACAACATTTACAATTACAAAACATAAATTATAATATATAGCAACAAAAGAAAAATAAAAAGACGCATACTTGAGAGAGAATTTTTCTTGCAAGAGGCTGCAAGTAAATAGAGCCTTGGCCATATCTGTACCACCATCCATGAGCATATTTCCTATACTTCTCTAAACAAACATAAACATCATTATTCTTTGAAGAAGTGAAGTGGCCAAACTCACTCAAGAGAACACTTTGTATATCTACATCTAGGAATATTCTTTTAAATATATTTTTGTACCCAACATCTTCATCTCTAAATGGTTCCAACGTCCTCGACAAAGAAATTTCTCTAAGCTATAATATTTCAAAGACAAAGAAAATGCTAAGATATGCAAGGGTATGGTATCTTGTTCCAACAGTCAACAATGATCTTTTGCACCCTTTCAAAAAATGTAGTCATGCTCCTTGGCTTCTATTGTGGTCCTTATTTTTCAACTATGGAATCCATGCCATCATAAATTTCACCCAAGCATGGGTGATCTATATTAACATACCTAATCAATTTGATGATGAGCTCAGTGAAACTCAAAACATATTCCATTAACAATTCATTGAATTGAACCATACCGGTTCTTTGGCCATTCCATTCATTCGGTTGATTTGGCATTTGAGATTTATTCCATTCGATAACCTGTTCCAGGTTCCTATACCGAATTCATATCCGAGATTATGATTTGATGTTCGTCCCGATCCAAATTGGATGCCTCATAATCGAATGACTGCCTCAGTAATCTCCTTACTCAAGATTCGATCATTGATTCATCCGTTTATGATCCCATGAAATCCCAGATCTTGACGACCGGTTGTTCGAATCAACCCATCTCGAACCGATCCATAATTCCAACCCATTCATTACCGGCAAATGGATCCCCATCAGTTTCGATCCAATTCCCATCCATCAATCCATCCAACCGCATTCACCAACCCAATCAACTTAATTCCAACCCCCCTCAATTTATAAAGGAAAAAAAATTGTTGTACCAATGTACTCATACCTGATCCCGTACCAAAATCGACAACTTAGTCTAGAATCAATGCTTAGACTTTTTGAGCTCTCTCTATATTTGAATACACTCCAAAGAAGATTGATGACCATAGCACTCAATGCCTTTCACCCCTTCACATATCGTCTCAAGATGAATGTGTGACGCAAATCAAGTCTCCACAACCTGATATGGTGTAAAGAATAAAACAAATTTAAAAATTTAAAATATACTAAAAAATAAAATTACCTTCAACAAATCCAAGTTGGAGAAGGTGTTGAAGATGGCTTGTGACATATGATGATTTGTCACAAACATTTGAATCTCCTTGGCCTCTATGTAGATTACTTTCTCACTTGATCTTTGTGCTAATCTTTTGCAATATCAAGTTGAATGAGTGGAGAAATATGGTGTCCAAACAATATGCCCACATGTACCTTCCACTATTGAACTAGCTTCCCTACAGTTTTTAGCATTGTCCATTATGACTTGGACAATGTTTCAGGGGCCCACCATCTCAATAGATTGTATGAGGATATTGGCAATGAATGTTGCACCCTTCATTTGCCCCTCACAATCTACTACTTTCAAGAACATCACCCCTTTAGGGAGCATTGAATTGACATTGATTAGTGGTCTATTTTTTCAAGCTTTCCATATATAAAAAATGGATACTTGTTTTAGGCCATGTATCATTGATTCCTCTCAATGATACCTTTACGAATGCTTTCTCCTTGGCCAATAAGGTGGTGCACACCTTTTCATACCCAAGACTAATGTAATCAATAGGTGCATTGACAATTGTTGTCACCATACCCTGAAAATATGGTGATCTAACAAGGTTGAATTGAATCCCATTGTCATAAATGCAATGAGCAATGCTCTCATTTGCAACCTCCCTAGCCTCATTCTTAAAGGCCTTTTCCAATGGGCCTCTTTTATGGGAAAGAAAGGGGGCATTCTCTTCTCAAGAAGATAGTGGCATGAAAAGATGTGGGGCAGTCAATTGTGTTAAGGTAGTAGGAGGTTCCTACAATCCTTTCTTGAAAAGCGGATGTACTCTTTCTTTTGATCTATTACTTACAATATCCCATTATTTGTTGCTTTGACAACCCTTATTTATTTGGCAGACAAAATTTTATTCCTAATTTGCTAATAGCACACAATTGAGATTTCACTCAACCACATAAGCTCTTATACTCCTTACCATATTGGCTACAATGCCAATGATAACCCCCACCAATAGGAAGTTGTTCAATCATAGTTGTATATCGCCAAAGAGGTGACACCACATCAAATTTAAATGAGCTCTCTACATGTGGGGTAATTGAACTAGAACTACCAGCCAATCATGGTTGTATAGTGCCAAAGAGGTGACACTACATCAAATTTAAGTGAGCTCTCTACATGTGGGGCAATTGAACTAGAAATACTAGCCATTTTGTATGGAATTTTCTTTTTTTGCTTTTTTGGATGGGTAGCTTGCAAGTCTAGCCCATGTTTTCCCAAGGCCCATTTTGAGCAGCCTAGGTTCCCTGTGGGTCCTTCACAAGCCCTAGGAAAACCCAAAGCTTTCCTGGCTCCAAACTGAACCCATACAGGTATGAGGGGGGTTTGTAGAACTTGGCAACATAGTAAATTTTGTATCAGAGTCAAAAACTATACTTCTCAGTTTATAATAATCATGAACCTAAATTACTTTCTTCATTGAACCCTAAGATGGAGCATTGATCTTAGTAGTAAGTCTAGTATTATCTATTGATTCAAAATCCCTGAGGGACAAGCAATTAGTGAATGAAGCACATCACTTATTGACATCAAACTTACTTCATAGTGAAGAAACAAATCACAATTAATCAACATTATTGATATGCTTAGTTTTCCAAGTATATTTCATAACAATACTACAAAAAAAGAAGTGGCATTCCTTGTTGGAAAAGTGTGTTGTGCGCCTTGCATAATGGCATGGCAATGTTGTTAGGAAGGTGTGTTGTATACCTTGTGTAATAGCATTAGATGTTGTAAGTTTTGGTCCTCATGGAATAGGATACCACACATGGTTGTTATGTTGATTTCTCATAGTGTAATGTTGCATGAGATATTGGAATTGCAAGCATAATTGGGGGTCACATAAAAACAAGCAAAGAGACAAGGCATTGGAAGCTAAAGGTCACATGGGACAAGAAGAATCAATTGGGATGCCTTGGAATGTGGAGAGACTCTTGGGGGATGTCAAGAATCACATGGGAGTTTGGATCCACTTTTGGAACGTGAAGTGTGGGATGTAAGAGATCATGTAGCACATGAGGAGACTTATGTCGAATATGAAGGTTCATGACCCAATATGAAACCATTTGGTGGATTTCCATGAGCTTTACGCCTATAAATACAAAATCATGGTATTGTGAAAAACATACAAGAAGGTTGTAGATTGCATATTGTTGTGACAAAATCTAGAAAACGGATAGCAATGGGTACATGGTTACATAATATTGTAATGTGTTCGTAGGTGCAGTTGAATTCATCATAATGAGAACAACTCATAGAATGCATTGAGAAGAGGTTTTATGTGAGAGCATGATGCATTAAGGAAAAGTTCTTTGAAGGTGTATGCTATTGGATTTAACAAAGGGTGATGATGTCTCCTAGCACAAGTTAAATCTCATGTGTATTGTAATCTTGTTCTTTAGATCAACATTGAAAAACTCTACGAGTACTTGTAGAACTCGCAAGTCAAACAAGAAACTGAGTTAATTGCAAAAAAACTCGTCGCCAAGTTTTGGTGAAACTCACAGCGATTTACGTCAAAAAATCGTTAAAAACGTGCAGATTTCTCCTTGAAACTCATTAAAAAATCATCCAAACTGAATATAAAACCGAAATGCAAATTTTTTTAGGGTTTCATGTGTCTTTTGGATGCAAAAAAAAAAAAGCGCGCGATGCAGGGCACGATGATGGCATACGATTCACTCCAAAGGATATATTTACAGAATGTTCCACCCTCCCACGTCCTTTGACCCTCTACCTGATAGACCCTTCCAAAATATCTGTTTATTTTGGGATTCGAACACCTTTTTCATTTCTTCTCTTTCCTTGAATGAGGCTGCCAGAAGCTTGCTTCTCATTTCCCTTAACAACAAATTCTACCATGAATGATCTATAAGGATTGATGATGACTGTCAAATTCAGCATGTGTGGAATCCTCCATACTAAATATAATTATTTTAGATTAAATTAATATTAAGAGAAATAGTTATTATAATTTATAAATATAGAAATAGTTATACTTATTATAAATATTTAATCTGGTTGGAATAATTTTTAGGTTCATGCTCTCTGTATACACTTACCCTTGAGCATGCCTTTCCCCTGAAGAAATGACTTTCTACTTTTCCTATAAGAAGACTAAAAATATTGTATCAATAAAATGCAGAAATCCAAATAGGTGTTACAACAAAATCAAGTTAATCGATGAAAGCAGAATAGCCATAAAGTTAAATAAAGCCGACCCAATGATGGTGGTCCCATGACAAACCCCTAAAGACAGAAGAAAGCCATTGGAGATCTCGTCACTAACTCTTCAATTGATTATTGAGCATGCCTTTTGCCTGAAGAAATAGCATTATCCTTTTTCTATAAGAAATTTAAAATATTATACTAATAAAATGCAGAATTCTAGAAGAGTGCTGCAAGAGAATCAACTTAATCAATAAAAGCAGACACCCTAAAGATAAATAAAACCAACCCAATGATAGTGATCCCATGAAAACCCCTAAAGGCAGCAGTATCATGGTGAAGTCATTGAAAATTTGAAAAGTATAGGAGAATCACTGGTGGAAGTCTGTAATATGTTCTACAAATTCAGTATATATGTGTGTTTTTGAAGAATATTTAAAAAATTATGTATTTTCAAATGTTCGATAAATTTTCTGAGTTTTTGCCAAGTCCCAAATTTTAAAAATTTTTGGTCCTACCGAGTTATTGCCAAATCCAAGTTTTACAACTATGCTTTAGATAATATATCAAAGTGTTGTTGTTGCTAAGTTTTTTTCCTTCCCAGGTTAAGTCTAGTGTTTATGTGTATGCTTTGACCTACTCAACATACTTCTCTTAAGATTATCAATAATGTAATCTATTTATTATGAATAAATTTCAATTTAATGATGGTTATTGAAGCTAAATCTTTTTAAACTTTATTGTACATTATGCTTGTCTTGGGAAGTTCAAAACTTAGAAACATAGTAAATGAGAGTTTTTGTTAAGCTATCAATGGTCTATGTAGAGGTTGAGACTACCAACTTCTTCACAAAAAAAGGCATTCTTGTAAAGACTCTTGGTTGGATACATTATTTTTCCAACAATTACTATTGCATCTTTAGTCCCACCCAAGGTGTTCATTCAATACAATGTCCAAAGTGCAAGATCCATTTCATGAATAAGATCTAAAGCATAATACACACCAATGATTCATATACAACTTGAGATTCCCATGCTTCTTGACAAACAAAATAGGTGTACTTCATGGAGAAATGCTTGCTTGCATACATTGTTTGTCCAACAATTATTATAGTTGTATAGTTAGTCCCACTTGAGGTAATCGATAAAATGTTTGAAATGCAAGCTCCCTTCTAGGGATAAAATATAAAGCATAATATGCATCACTCAAGGATCCTTTTGGAAGGTTCTTGGTTTCTTGGGAAAAATGGTCTTTGCCTTAAAAATTGGTCTCCGGGTTTTAATCCAATGAAAGATAGCATCAACAAGTTTTTGGTTTGGGTTAGATTGCTAGGTTTTCCATTGGAATACTAGGATGAAGAGATATTTATGGGCATTGCCAATACTTTCAAACAATATATTGCAATAGATGTGGTCATGAAATTCAAGAACATTTTCTATTTGCAATATTTAGTGTTCTTGTGGAGGATGACAAGGTGCTCCCTTCATGGATTACCTTATCATCTAAGCTGGGTATTTGGGTGCAACAAATTGATTTTGAAAAATTTTCGTTTTTTTTCCGTTATTTCTTTAAAACAAGCCATGCCAATGTTGTTTGCTTGAGCAACAAGAAACACTATTCAATTTGACAAAAAAAGGAACATGTGCTAGTGGTTGATAATGATTATGACATCACTATTGTGGTTGTGCAGAAGGGAAGCAGGGGCCAGGGGGAGTGATCTTGAAAACAAAGTAGTGATGGATATGTTGAAAATTGAGGTGTTTATGTAGCTAAATACTTTGTAAAACTTTATGATTGCTGATCTAAATATGTGTTCTTTGTTACATAGGAGGATTATTCGATAATTATTTTATCATCTAGTAGAAGGTATCGTATGAAGAATTAGAGAATATTGAAGATATTAACATAATTATGGAGAACTCCTTAAGCACTGAAGAATCAATGTATTATTTAATCTCAATAATACATTGATTCTTGGTGGAGCTTTTCCGAAAGGGTTTCTCCACCTGTGATATGTTTTGTATCTTCTAATATCCTGTCTAATTCTTCTACAACCTCCTGTCTTCATTTTACAAATGATAACATGAATTAATCAAATAATCACCCACAAAGAATACATATTTAGATCAGCAATCATAAATTTTTACAAAGTACTAAGCTACATAAACACCTCAATTTTCAACATTTGTGCCAGAGCCGAGGTTGGGTAGAGACAGACTTTCTCTTAAAAGATTGGAGGTTTTTTGGCTGTAGTGGGAGCTTTTACTATTTTTTGTTATTGTTGATTTTGGAAAATAAGTTTGTTACAATGAATTCTCGTTTAGATATTGAAAGGTTCAATGGATCTAATTATGAGATGTGGAAATTAAAAATGGAGGATCTCCCTGAAGAGAGAGAGCAGTGGTTAGTTGTTGGTAATAAGACAAAGTCACCTACAACGATGTCAGATGAGGATTGGACTAAGCTTGATAAGAAGGCAAGAGGGACCATAAGATTATGTTTTGCTGATGTTGTTCTCTTGAATGTTTCAAAAGAAACTACTGCATATAAGCTGTGGAAGAGAATAGGTGATATTTATCAAACTAAAAGTCTTACTACTAAAGTTGTATATGAAAAGACAGTTGTATTCTTTAAAGATGAAAGAAGGTGATTCTATTGCAAATCATTTGAATGATTTTAATTTGATTCTAAGTCAGTTAGCATCTGTAGATGTAAAGCTAGAAGATGAAGATAAATGAATTTTGTTACTTTGTTCTTTACCAGAGTCTTGGGAAAATCTAATTGTTGCTATCAGTGGTAGTGATGCAGATCCGAAGATGGACAATATAATTCCTACTCTCCTATCAAAGGAGATAAGGAGGAAGTTTAAAACGGAAATCCAAGATGCCTTGTTTGTAAAAGGTAGGCCTGAGAAAAAGGAACCTAAGGGAGACAAGGAAGGGAAGGGTAAGCCAAAAGGATGAAGTAAGGTAAAGTGTTGGAATTATGGGAAACCGGGACATGTGAAGAAGGATTGTAAGAACAAGAAAGAGAGTTTTGATTCTTCTACAGAGGAATCCTCGGATGACAGTAATGATGCTTTGGTTATTTCAGCTAATATTGTTTGTGATAACTCTTTACTTCATGTTTCAGAGTGATCTTCATGGAGAGGATGGTAGTCACGATGCCATGTGTGACTCGGTACCACGGTTCAGTGGGAGTTGTTGGCAATGACGTGGATGCATCATTGGTAAGGTTATCTCCATGTGATTGGAGATATGGTTTCTTGGTTTAGAGTGTATTTGTTATGATGTCATGTTATACTCTTGATACTAGTTTAGAGTTTGGCATATTACTTGTTCTCTTGAGACTAGGATGTATATATGTTATAGTGCATGTGATCTCCTAGCAGGAGATGGTTAGATCATGTTGTCATGTTTATGTTCCCGATTCATGATTGGAGCTTTGACATTGATCTTGTGTAGTTCTCTTAAGTATTGGGTACATTAATCATTTTCTTGATTACTTCATGATAGTGCTATGTTGTATTAGGGTTTGGCATGGATTGGTTGATTCTGGTCCTCATGGATGCTTGGAGAAATAGGTGAGGCAGGGTTTCTCTTATGGTGAGAGATATATCCTTTGGAATGATAGTTGTTGTAAAACTATTTTTAACAGTAAGACGGCTTCTACACCTTGATTGAATAATGAATTCAACACACTCGTGATTTCATGCCTCCAAAGCGTTTGGATACAGAGACTTGGGAAAGGTATTGGTTTTAATTGCAAGTTAAACTTGAATGTGATAGTCAAAGTGCAATGTGTTTAGCCAAAATCCTATGTATCATGCTCGTACTAAGCATGTTGATGTTCAATATCACTTTGTGCGAGAAATGGTTAAGAGTGGAAAGGTATTAATTGAGAAAGTTGACACTTTGATTAATGTTGCAGATTATCTTATGAAACCAGTTCCTATAGATAGAATTCTCTTGGTTTTAATCATTTGCTTGGAGCTTCCTTGATTATGCAAGTTACATTGCGATTGGCATGGATTGATTAGTTGGTGCGGGGGAATGATGGCCTTGATCTCCTATACTTGTTCTTTTGATTCCTTGTTTAGAATAATTTACGTGTATAATATCAAGTGGGAGGAATGTTGGAAATGGGATGCCATTTAATTGCAATCCTAAAGCATTATTTATTTCCATGTATCTCCCTGAAGTCCTTGGAGAAGTGTTCTCAAACACACTAGGATTAGAAAGAGATTAATTTTGAATGAAATAATCATGTTAATTGACATTTGTAATTAATTCTAAATGATAGGAGCATGTGAGGGCATCCAAGATGAGTTCCCAAATAATAGGAGCACATGGGGCACCAACATGGAAGGTGGAACTCACCTTGAGTTAAATTAACTGTTTGGAGTAAAAGATAACACTTTTGAATGCATGTAAAGATCCTAGGAGTTAGGGATGGATGTTTACATGCATGAAGTTTAGTTTAGTTCAGTTCAGTTCAGTTTAGATCAGTTTAGTTCAGTTCAGTTATGGTTCAGTTATCTTCAGTTAGTTTTAGTTGAATACTAGTTGACTTCAGTTAACTTGGAATGCATGACTAATGACTTGAGTTGCATGAAAGATAACAGGTGACTACTTTCAGTTAATAGGAGATGATCATTCTTGTATGAATGGTGGAGAGATATGTTTCAGTTAACAAAGAATGACTTTGACCCACCTTGGGCGCCCAAGTTGGCTTCTTGGAGTTAACACTTTTGCATGTTAAGATATTTTAGAAGGCTGAGTTAAGTGGGCCCATTCTTGGGCGCCAACTTTGAGGATAAGCTTTGAAGATATCTTCGGAATAAAGGTTGAATTATGACTTCAGTTTGGGACACCCAAATAGATGAAGGAGTTGATTTGACATTGTTCTTCATGGTAGAACTCTACTTGCAAGAGATAGACGTAGGTTTTTGGTGATAAGCTTTGAGATTTGTAATTGTAACTCTTTGGAGTTTACAAGGTTGATTATTGCCTATTTATCTCAAGTAAGTTGAAGAGAGTTTGTATCAGTTTTTATTGCAGGTTGTGAAGAAGATTTGTTGAAGGAAAAAGAAGCATTCTCAAGCAAGGATTGGAATTATTGTAATCTTATTCTTAGATTAAATAATACATTGATTCTTAATTAAGGTTTTCCGAAAGGTTTTCTCCGGTATATATTTG